>JAJGRW010000816.1:0-117947 GCA_025461045.1 Carex parvula
TTTAATAAACCAATTAAACTGTCACAGACATTTTTTTCGACATGCATGACATCTAGGCAATGCCTCACTTCTAAATATTTCCAGTACGGTAGCTCCCAAAATATGGACCTCTTTTTCCAAATATTCTTCGGTAGTGCTTTGGCGCATTTTCCAAAAACAACATCAATGTTTTTTACCCGTTCGAAGACACTCTCCCCGTCTAATGGATGACGAGCCACTCCAAGCTCAATTTTCCCGTTGAATGCCATCTTTTCTTACGATATGGGTGATTAATAGGAAGAAACCTACGATGCCCCATGAATACATTCTTTTGACAATTTTTCAACCTCAGCACCTGCGTGTCATCTTCACAGATCGGGCACGCTTTTGCTCCTTTACAAGTGTAACCCGACAAATTCCCGTACGCGGGGAAATCATTTACGGTGCAAAACACCATGGCCCGCAAGTTAAAGGTCTCTTTCATATACGCATCCCACACGGGACGCCATCACGCCACAATTTTTGGAGGTCCTCGATTAATGGTGCGAGATATACATCTATGTCATTTCCGGGTTGTCTGGGTCCTTGGATTAGTAATGACATCATTATATATCTGCGTTTCATGCACAACCAAGGAGGAAGATTGTAGATGCATAAAAGAACTGGCCAAGTACTGTGCCGACTGCTCATACTTCCAAACGGACTCATTCCATCTGAGCTCACCACAATCCTAAGGTTCCTCGTTTCAGAACCAAATTCTTTGAAATGTCTGTCAATGTTTCTCCATTGAGGAGAATCAGCCGGGTGCCTTAGTTTACCGTCATTTTTTGCGCTCTTCTTCGTGCCAGCGCAATAATTTTGCATCTTTGGGATTCGCAAACAACCGTTTGAATCTCGGTATTATCGGCAAATACCACAACACCTTAGCCGGAGGTCGGCCATTTGTGTCCTCATTACAATCATCAGGTGTCCTGGTCCCTTACGACGTTATATCGTGAAACACAGCATTTGGGACATACATGCATGGCCTCGTACTCGTTACGATACAATACACAGTCATTCGGACATGCATGTATTCTTTCGATCTTCAACCCCATTGGACATATCAACTTCTTTTGCCTATATATTGTACCGGGTAACTCGTTGTTATCTGGGAGCATTTCTCCTAAAAGCTGTAATAAGGACGTGAAACTCTTATCGCTCCAACCATTGTCTGCTTTTAAGTTTAATAATTTCAACACAGCTGACAGTTTTGTAAATTTGGTACACCCGGGATACAACGGCTTCTTGGATTCATTAGACAAAATTTTGAAATTTATCATAATTTTTATCACTAATTTCATCTTCCACATCACGTAACATATCCTCCAAATTTTCAGTAAACTCGTGTTCTACATTTCATCAAATTCCTCTCCATCTCATCATCGTCATTTTCGGGTTCGACGCTATCAGAATATTCGACACTCTCATAATCCTCGTTCCAATCAAGTTCAAAATTATCAGAAATTCCAACATTCTCACCATTCAATTCACGATTACAATCTTTATTGGCACTACTACTTTCTCCAAATTTCTCACCATGCATGAACCAACATGTATATCTCTTCTTAAATCCCCGACAAATCAAATGAGCTCTAATTTCTTCGATGTCCAAAAATCTTAATAAATTTTTACAATCTTTACAAGGACATAAAATGTCTTCTTCTTTTTTCTTCACTCTATAACTCTCAGCAAATTTTATAAACTCATCAACGCGAACCAAATATTCTTCACTGTCACGTCGCATTTCATACATCCAGCTTCGATCCATCTGTAAATTAAATTAAAAAATGATTTGATCAATTAATCATGCATGGTCAACATTCTCCTTCGTGTACAAAATTTTGGGCTTACAAAGGGCCGGTTTACAATCCTAACCCGCTCTTTGAATATTATGTCTCATATGTGAACACATATTAGCGAGATTTAATTAGTATTTGAGAAAAATTCGGCAGCATTTTCCCTTAACTCCCCAAGTATGCGTACGAACCACATACTCGTAGGAGCAATAAGGGAAAATACTGTCGAACTTTCCTCAAATACTAATTAAATCCCGCTAATATGTGTTCACATCCTAAATGAGACATAATATTCAAAGAGCAGTCCCAAAACGGGGACTATCCAAAATTAATCCCTATTGGATTAATTTTGAACGGGCATGGACCTAAAGCATCTAAAGGTCGGTTATTGGACCACAATACACTAATTAATTACATCTAAAATTAAGAAATCAAGCATGCATGAAATGACCTAAATAAGCATAAATAACAGAAAATTAGAGGAAGAAAATGATTTAAATACATATTACTAACCTTAGAAAGATGGAGAGGAGAAAATACAAACTTAATTCAAAGATCTCAGATCTTAGCTGCTGGCCTCGATCAATTCGCAGAAATCTGATCGGAAAAAGCTCAGTTCAGAGAGATGTATTAACTAAAAGACTTGATCAAAACGGCGCTGGAAGGGGAAGACATTAAAACCCTATACTTTTATACACGGCTATTTAGTTATAAATCCGTGTAGCTCTCCAACTAAACATACACGGCTATTTAGTTATTAATCCGTGTACAATTATACTATTTCTACACGGATATATTATCAAAAAACCGTGTGTAATATTCCTACACGGATATTTAACAACAATCCGTGTAGCCCTCTCAATTAGTTGCACACGGACCTCTTTACACACGGATTTTGAATTTCTAATAAACCGTGTAGCTCTCTCTAATAATTCTACACTGATTATTAACTAATTATCCGTGTAGAAATCGTGCAAATCTTTTGAACAAGTAAAAAATCATATTTGGTACACTGTTTTTAATATAATTGCCAAATCCGTGTACAATGTGCAGTGTACAATGTCTCTTTTTGTAGTAGTGTGTCGTGAGATGCATTTTATTTTGCATATTGGCCTTTATAGCATCCTCTGTACTCACTACATTCTCAAGACCTGCAATGCACATTGCACCTCGAAGCTGATTTAAATTTTCTAGCTGGTGCAATTCATACCCACATTCCTTCCTTACAACGAAATTATTAAGCTCTTGGAGGGACGTGAGCCTTCCAAGATGAGAAATATGGGACATTGTCTCCCTACTTGCATAAAACCACCTCAAGCTAACGAGTTTACAAAAATCCTTTGGTAGGGATTCACAATTTGACATGTAAAGCATTTGGAGGTGGTAAAGTTTGCAAATGGAATCAGGAAACTTCTTAAGAGGCTCATAGCCAATAATACTGAGGTAACGGAGATGTTTTAAATTGCCAATAGAGTCTGGCAAATCATCAAAACATTCGGAAAGATGTAACACCCGTAGTTTTTCCATGTGTTTCAATATCTCTTGCAATACATTCTTTGGGACAATACCACCATCAGGTACCACTGCAAAAGTGCGTATACTGTTCATGAGGCATAATTTTTCTTTTAGTTCGTTTATCATGCTTGAGGGCAAAAGGATGTGGCGAATGTTCTCACTTCTAGATAAGTTGTTGCTTATGTGGGAAGAAACTTCTCTGGAATTAGTTGAGTCTATTCTGATAAAATCATCACCTTGAACCCGCTCTGCGAGATCATGAAGCAGGTCATGAAGTTGGTATAGTTTTTGCTCTTTATCTTCAACTTCTTCAATAAAAACCTCGATACGAGCTCATGCAAGTAATTTTCACTGATATCCTCCAACCTTTCTTCCTTATCTCTTGGCCTTATAAAACCTTCTACCATCCATAAATCAATTAAAAACTTTCTTGGGAATGCAGCGCCTTTTGAAAATAAGCTACAGATTGCAAAACAACGTTGGAGATCCAGAGGCAGCTGCTGATAGCTCCATATCCTTGCTTTCATGTTATCTCCCAACCAATCTTTTTCTGCTACTTCCTCCCAATACCTTAGGTTTTTTCCACTCAACTGTTGACCCACTAGCTTTACTGCACCAGGGTCTCCTTTTAGCTTAATAGCTATTTTTCGACCTATTTTTTCGAATTCCTCTTTCTGTAAATGAGAATTGCTACGCCAAGCATAGTGCATAAAGAGTTCCAAAAATTGATCCTCCTCTATCTCCCGTAAATAATAGGTCTTTACTTCCGTAACACTGGGAAGGTTGGCCTTCTCTGCAACATTTTTGGATTGAGTTGTAAGTAGAATACTGCTCCCTGGTAAGCAACTACTTAAGCAACTAATGAAATTCTCCCATTGCGCTACAAAATCTTCAGTATCACTCCAAAAATCATCTAACACAAGTAGAAGTTTCTTAGACCCTAACATGGTTCTTATTTTTGTTAAAAGAGATTCAAGAGATGAAGAGGGATAATCATTACTAGCACATTCTTTTGCCTTTATGATTTCTATCATATTCTTAATCACATCAGTTGCCTTAAATTTGCGACGGGTATGCACCCATACAGGAATATCAAAATGATCTTGTCCATCGATATGTTTATATACATACTGGGCAAGTGCAGTTTTCCCGACACCAGAACGGCCCATAATGGCAATTATTGTTGGAAATTTAAGATGGATAAAGATACAAAAAACAGAGACAAGAGAATATTTTCTGCTGAAATAAACTCTTCTATTGTATATATTTCGGATACAAAGTACATCTTAATTTATAGTTAAACATTAATCTAAATAAGGACTCCACTAACTCAACTACATGCTATTTCTGTCTAGTGTAAATAAGGAAACCACTTTCTCCACTAACTACACTAATTATAGAACTTCTAATACAAACACACCTGCAGCACACATTCTCCACTGTTTCTAATTTTAGTGTTATCAATTTTGGATCAATATTCAACACTCCCCCTTGATGCAAAATTGACTACACCAAGCTTCTTCCTCATGCTCTCGAACTTGCCTAGTGATAATGCCTTGGTTAGAACATCTGCCTTCTGATTTTCTGAATTGACAAATTTCAGCTCAACGATCTTCTCTGCAACTAGATCTCTGATGAAATGTAGGCGAATGTCGATGTGCTTTGACCTTCCATGGAACACAGGATTCTTCGTCATGGAAATGGCTGATTGATTGTCACAATAGATCGGTGTTGGCTGCTGCTGCACCTGTCCAACATCTTCTAAAATTCGCCTAAGCCACACTGCTTGACAAGCTGCTGAGTTAACTGCGATGTACTCTGCTTCTGACGATGAAAGGGCCACTGTTGCTTGTTTCTTTGAGCTCCAACTTATAGAACTTGATCCAAGGGAGAAAATATATCCAGATGTGCTTCTTCTATCTTCAGAACAACCTGCCCAGTCACTATCACTATAACCAATTAAATCAAAGAACTTTGCATTGTAATACCACAGCCCATAATCAGTGGTACCCGAGATATACTTCAAAATTCTTTTTGCTGCTCCAAAATGGTGTTTAGTTGGATTGTGCATATGCCTAGATATCACCCCTACTGCAAAACTTATATCTGGTCTTGTGTGGGTTAAATAAATCAAGCCTCCAACTAAACTCCTAAACTTGGTTTCATCACATGGCCCTGTGCCATCATCTTTTACAAGCTTTTCATTATTGTTCATCGGTGTAGCTGCTGCCTTGCAACTATGCATGCCAAATTTCTTTAACAAGTCCACTGCATACTTCCTTTGTGATACAAAGATACTACCATGCTCTTGCTGTACTTCTAACCCGAGAAAATAATGCAGTAAACCTAGATCTGTCATCTCAAACTCTTTTTTCATGTTTGCTTGAAATTCAGTTAGCAATTTTTCACTTGTGCCCGTATAGATCATATCATCTACATACAAGCATACAATCAACACTTCCTCCTTTCCATTCTTCTTAACATACAGATTAGGTTCACTTTTACTTCTCTCAAATCCAGAATTTATGAAATATGCATCGATCTTGCTATACCAAGCCCTTGGTGCTTGTTTCAAACCATACAATGCCTTTGAGAGTTTATACACGCAATCTTCTTTGCCCTTCACCTCAAATCCTCTTGGTTGCTCAACATAAACCTCCTCTACTAATTCACCATTAAGAAAAGCAGATTTTACATCAAATTGAAACACATCTCTTTTCAATTGAGCAGCCAAAGCTAACACCATTCTCACAGTTTCAAACCTTGCAACCGGTGAAAATGTTTCTTCATAATCTATTCCATATTCTTGTGCATAACCCTTTGCCACAAGTCTAGCTTTGAGCTTTTGAACACTTCCATCTGCACCGAATTTAGTTTTGAAAACCCATTTTAAACCAATAATATTTTTACCTTGAGGACGTTTCACCAATTGCCAAGTTCTGTTTTTCTCAATCGATTGCATTTCTTCTTGCATTGCATTGCACCACTCTTGTTTTTCCGAGGCTTCTTCATAAGTTGTGGGATCTGCAACAAGGAGTACCTGGGTTGTTTCATACAGCTCTTGCAATGTTTTGAACTTCCTTGATTGCATCTCAGGAATTGAATCTTCAACTGGACTGCTAGAGCTGCTGCTAGGTGGTTGTTCGTGTGGTTGATCTTGTGCCGCTATCTCTTCGTTTTCTTCTAATGATTCTTCAACCTGGGTTTGTTGTACAACACTCTCCCACTGCCAACTTGCTTCTTCATTGAATAATACATTTCTACTCACAACAATTTTACCATTTTCTGGATTGTATAGCCGATACCCTTTGGATTGTGTACAATACCCGATGAAAATGCATTTTTCAGATTTTTCATCAAGCTTTGATCTCTTTTGTGGATTGATTAGTGCATAGGCTATACTCCCAAATACCCTTAAATGACTTACTCCAGGTTTTCTCTCAAACCATGCCTCAAATGGGGTTTTATTCATAACGGCTTTTGTGGGTGAAATATTCAAAATATACACAGCAGTTGCCACTGCTTCAGCCCAGAATTTATTTGGTAACTTCTTGGATTTTAACATACTTCTTCCCATCTCTACCACAGTTCTATTCTTTCTCTCAGCAACCCCGTTTTGCTCGGGTGTGTATGGAGTGGTTAACTCACGATGTATCCCTTCACTTTCACAGAAATTTATGAACTCTTTTGATAGAAACTCACCACCCCGGTCAGTTCTTAACACCTTCAGCCTTTTCTCTGATTGTTTCTCTACACATGCTTTAAACACCTTGAAACTATTGAATGCATCTCCTTTGCTATGTAGGAAATACACCCAACTCATTCTACTATAATCATCTGTGAAAAGAAGAAAATATTTACTGCCTCCAAGAGATTCGGTTTGCATTGGACCACACAAATCCGCATGAACCAACTCAAGCACTTGAGTTGCTCTCTTGGCTTGGCCTTTTGGAAATGGAAACTTGGCTTGTTTACCAAATATACACCCTTCACAAACACCTATTTGGTTGATTTCGGGTAGGCCATAAACCATTTGCTTTTGGTTCAACAATCTCAAACCATTTGAATTCAAATGACCATATCTATGGTGCCATAACTCAGATGGATTAAACTCCTTTGCAACCATAACTTTCTCCTTTACATCTGAAACTTCTAATGGAAACAACTTATTGATTGCCATGCTAACCTCAACTAATACTTGATTTGTGATTTTGTCTCTTATTGAACATGTTTTCCCTTCAAACAAGATTGAATACCCACAATCCATCAACTGCCCGATACTTAGCAGATTTTGAGACAAATCTGGAATATAATACACATTATGCAAGTATTTAATACCGTTTTCTTTGGTGTGCACTGCAACCGTACCTTTGCCTTCTACTTGAATTAACTTGTCATCACCGAGTTTAACCTTCAATCTGCATGATTCATCAAAATCTACAAACAATTGCTTGAACCCTGACATATGGTTTGAGCAGCCGCTGTCAAGGAACCATATGCTGCTTGCGTCTATCTTTTCATCTATACTGCTGGCCATGAAAAGTGTGGGTTGAGTCTCCTTTTCTTCTGTGTAATTGGCTTGGCTTTCTTCTCTTTGTTTCTTGTAGCAATCTGCTTGATAATGCCCGTATTTGTTGCAGTAGTAACATTGAACTTCTCTCTTGAAATCATCATGTACTTCTGCTGGTCTGCCTCGACCTCTTCCTCCTCTGCTGGAGTTTGTTCTTCCTCTGCTGGGATTGCCTCTGCCTCTGCTGGAATTATTTCTTCCTCTGCCTCGGCCTCTTGGGTAGCCATTAGATCTGCCTCTTGATGACTCCCCCTTCATGTAAAATGCCTTGTCGTCGCCTTTATCTTCAGCCTTTGACATCCTTGCTTCATGAGTCTGCAGTGACCCCATGAGTTCATCAAAGGTGTAGGTTGCTAGATCTTTGGACTCTTCGATTGCTGCTACAACATGATCAAACTTGGGTGTTAGGCTTCTCAACACCTTTGCCACCACCGTCTTCTCCTCCATGGTGTCTCCAAATGCTCGGATTTGATTGACCACCTCTTGTACTCTTGAAAGGAAAATTTGGACTGATTCTTCCTTGTTCATCTGCAATGTTTCAAAGTCCCTGCGTAGGCCTTGAAGTTTGATTGCCATGACTCGAGTACTCCCTTGAAATGCTGTTTTCAGGGTTGTCCATGCCTCCTTTGCGTTGGTGGCTGCTGCAATTTTCGAGAAGATGGTGTCATGCACTGCTTGTTGGATGAAAAACAGCGCTCGTGCATCTTTCTTCTGATTCTCTTGCGGATTAGGATCTGGATTAGGAACTCCATTTGCTATCAAGTCCCATAGGCCATGAGACTTGAACAAGGTTGTCATCTTGATGCTCCAAAAAGCATAGTTTTCGCCTTTGAAGAGAGGTATTGCTGGTTGTGTGACATTCACCATGGTGCTGCCGTTTTCTGCCATGAAAACGCCCCAAAGTTGATCGACTCGGCTCTGATACCAATTTGTTGGAAATTTAAGATGGATAAAGATACAAAAAACAGAGACAAGAGAATATTTTCTGCTGAAATAAACTCTTCTATTGTATATATTTCGGATACAAAGTACATCTTAATTTATAGTTAAACATTAATCTAAATAAGGACTCCACTAACTCAACTACATGCTATTTCTGTCTAGTGTAAATAAGGAAACCACTTTCTCCACTAACTACACTAATTATAGAACTTCTAATACAAACACACCTGCAGCACACATTCTCCACTGTTTCTAATTTTAGTGTTATCAATTTTGGATCAATATTCAATATAGGGATAGCTGGCCTAGTGCTTGGTCCAGGCTCAGAATTTGATGGTTCTTTCATGAGTAAGCCGACTATGTTTTCTTTATCTCTCTCACGACCGAAAACTCTACTGGGAGGCTCTGAGATTGTTTCCCTATCAGGGTCACTACCACTAGCAGTTTCTTGGACCTCTAACAAATCACGAAATTCGTTGGCCTCCCTTGCAATTTCTATGAGTTTGTTTATACAACCCTTTAGCATGATCTTATGACGGGAGAAAATAGATAAGCTATCTTTTAACTGTACCGAAGCAATCTTAAGAGGACGGGATACAAATTGGGATGGTAAACTAATTCGGGTTCCCCTCTCGTTTTTCCCCTTTTGTTCTAGTGTTTTACTATCATCCTTTACCTTCTTCTTAAGCAGTTCATACTCGAATAGGTCGATTACATCCTCCGCCTCATAGTACGCACCCTTGAGCCTATTGAGCCAGTCCACTAGCTTCTCCTTGTTGGGGCTCTTTTCAGCTTTCTCAATAGCCAGAGAGAGGCGAGGAAGTACTGTGTCTGCAAGTATCCTCCTTCTTTCATCCATATCAGTGCCGAGAAGGCCATGCGCTTTGTCGAATAGCATTTTGATCAAGGGGGACGCCAGCCACCCAAAGGGGGCGAGAAGGGCTGCCTCAGCCACCATGGCTGGCCTCCTCTTCAGTCTTCACTTCGTACAAGGAAAGTTAAAGGAATTTTAGAAAAGTTTAGAAAAGTGGGAAGGAATGGTACAAATGATAGGGTAATTGGGATCTTTGATCGAGTTCAATGGTTCTTTCTATTTTCTCTTGCTTTTTTTTTTTTTTTGTTTTCCTTCAGAATTAGAAATGCGTTTTGCAAAAAGAGAAGTGCGTTCACAGGACGAACAGTAAATGATGCCATGTGCTGCAAGTAAAAAAGCACTGACAAGTATTAATCAATCGTCTGAGACATATAGATTTTCTCTGGCCTGGCTTTACAGCACAGCCTACCAAGCCACACCATTCATTAGAAGTTGTACCGTTGTAGCTTGTAGGTAAACCGAGATTCATTGATAAAATCAAACACATGCTTCGCTACTGCATGCATGCAGCAAAGGATGATGTAAGCTCTCCAAGGAGGACTATATAGCCTGGCTGTAGTTGAATTCAGATCCTCCCCGGTACCGTAATAGGGAATCTTTTACAATTACTTGATCTGGACAGTTCTTTTTAACTTGGCACGAATCTCAAAGCCCAATAATACTGCCCCCTCCGTCAGCCCGAATCTCAAAGTGCCTGAGAGTTAATCTCAAACCGTAAAGTGAAGGGAATCTTTTACAGTAATGGAGAGGATACTTGTCCGGTGTAGTTAGGGCCTTAGGGATGTCAATTGCACTGTTTTGTTCATTAACCGACCCGTACTGTATTCGATAAGATGGGTACGGGTAAGATTTTTTTTCGTAAACTTATTGGATATGAGTACGGGTAAAGATTTTTTTTCGTTATCAAAACGGATAAGGTTACGAATAAAGTCTATTTCGTACCCGTTACCTGATCGGGTAATTATATAAATATATATATTTATATATTTATATATGAGGAGGGTTCCAATGCACCCTCTTTTTGGTGCACCCTCCCTGCACCCTCATCTCATTCGGCCATTTTCAAAGTTCAAATCGTCGATTCGAACCTTCCAACAGTGTTCTTCATATTAAAATGTGCTTTGAGACCAAATTTTACATTTTTTGGAATTTTTTTACTATTTATTAAGTATTTTACAAAAAATAGCCATACTTAGACCATTGAATTTTGTACCCATCTTAATAAATAGTAAAAAAATTAAAAAAAATGTAAAATTTGGTCTCCAAGTACATTTTATTTAGATAATCATGTTGAACGGTTTGGATCGACGATTTGGACTTTGAATGGCCGAATGAGGGGAGGGTGCAGGGAGGGTGCACCAAAAAGAGGGTGCATTGGAACCCTCCTCTTTATATATATACATATATTTATATATTTATATATATACATATATTGTGCTTGGCTATTATGCTTTTATAAGCATATGCCTACATATGCTTAAATGAGCATTTTTGCGTTTCCAATGTTCAAATGGTCGATCCGACCGTTCATCTTGTTCTCCATATTAATATGTGCTTGGAGACCAAATTTTATATTTTTCTAAATTTTTTTACTATTTATTAAGCCACTTTGAAAGTTTCTGATCTGGTGGTCCAGAATTTTGGAAACACTGTTTTTACTGTTCACGCAGATCATCAATTTTCAAAGTAGCTTAATAAATAGTAAAAAAATTCAGAAAAATGTAAAATTTGGTCTCCAAGCACATATTTATATGGAGAACAAGATGAACGGTCGGATCGACCATTTGAACATTGGAAACGCAAAAATGAGTTATAAGCATATGTGGGCATATGCTTATATAAGCATAGTAGCCAGCCCCTACATATATTTATATATTTATATATATATACACATATATTTATATATTTATATATACATATATATACACACACACACACATATATACATATATATATATATAGAGTATGGCTAATGTGCTTCCGGGTGTATTTCGGCGAGGTGCTTCCGGGGGCATATCTTAGTGTTTGATGTTCAAACAACAAATCCAAACCGTTAGATGTTCAATCTATATTAAAATGTACTTGGAGACCAAATTTTACATTTTTTGGAATTTTTTTACTATTTATTAAGCCACTTTGAAAATTCCAGATCATATGGTCTAGACTGTTTTTACTGTTCACCCGGATCTGGAATTTTCAAAGTGGCTTAATAAATAGTAAAAAAATTCCAAAAAATGTAAAATTTAGTCTCCAAGTACATTTTAATATAGATTGAACATCTAACGGTTTGAATTTGTTGTTTGAACATCAAACACTAAGATATGCCCCCGAAAGCACATTAGCCATACTCTCTATATATATATCTTAATGAGCATTAAATTATTATCCATCTCCAACAGTCCAACTGCCAACTTCTCTTGGTCTTGGAAAATAAAATTGATTAAATTTTCTAACTTGGACTTGACTACCCACACACTTTGGAGCCCACATGCTGAGTGGTGGGGACTCCATAATTAAAGGAAAATTGCCTATATACCCTTGGAATTTCTTCTTTTCAGACATTTATTCATTTACTTGTTTTTATTCTGTCAAACTACCAAAATCCGGCCATAATAAGGATTAAATTTCAAATTTCATCCTATTCCTATAAACTTGATTTTTATTTTTATTTTCTATTTAAAATGAAGAAGAAGAGTTGGAATTTTAGTTCCCAGTCTTTCAAGTGTTGAAATTCTAAATCAAGGCCCATGAATGAAGAGCCAATAGCGCTCGTTGAGTTCTTTAAGGGATAATTTCATCTTCTAGACTTTTGATTTATAACAAGTCAGCTCTTGAAATATGCAATCAATGACAATAATCTTTATTAGTTAACATTTTTATCCTTGTTTAAATATTTTTATTTATTTTAATACTTTGCAGTTTTCAATATCAATTTCAAATTAATAAATAATTTCTTACTTAATATTAATGTTTGCTATTTTTCATGAATATACAAAATAGTTTTCTCAATTTTAATTAATTTTGAAACTATATCTTTTCTGTAAATATAAAACAAAGTGGCAATATCGAACATCTCGTGCAGTATGAATATTTAATAAAGTGCCAATATTTTTTATGAAAAATTTTACGAACTTAATTTGTACAAATTAAAAAGTCATAAATGATGAATATTTAACCAAGTGCCAATATTTTTATACTTATGCCATACTAATTACCTCTTTTTATTTTATTTTTTTCTACAGAAAATATGAGTGGACCAAAATAAAATCTTTCCTAAGTTTCAAATGTGGTTATTTTTTAATTACATGTTCAATTTGAAATTTTACAATTTATTTTTTTGAATAAAAATGGTCTTATGGCACCGATTTCTATTAAAGAAAATCACAAGGTTCTGTGACATACCAAGCTGGTACCATCCCACATAAGTTCTACATCCATTATTACAAACAACCAAATAAGCCACAATGGCTAAAGAAATAAAACCAACAAACCAACAAACTAAAACAAAGTCTAACAATCACATAAAGCAAAATATGCATAAGAGGTCCGACTAGTACAAATAATCCAAAGTTGATCACATGTCCATATATATATAGTGCCAGCATATCCAAACCCCTCTCTAAGGCATCTAAAACTAGTGCAAAACAATTATAAATGTAAGTTCACAAAAAGAAGAAAAAAGCATAAAACCATAGGATGCAACAACTCAAAAACAATTATTTATTTTCATTTTTCCAAACCAAACTTCCTACAAAGAAGTGAAAGCTTTAATAAAGAAGAATCATTATTGCATTTACACCAAAAAATTAGTAAGTGCTACAATTTTAGCTGCTAATTGTTGTATAGGCCTAATATTACCATTATTAAAAATATATAGTACCATTATTTAATGATCATTTCTTTTTTCTCTTGTTTTTTTTTTCCCTCAGAATTAGAAATGTGTTTTAGTTTGGCAAACAAAGAAATGCGGTCACAGGACAAGCAGTAAATGGTAACATGTGCTGCATGCGAAAAAGCACTGACAAGAACTATTCAATCGTGAGACATAGATTTTCACTGGCTATGTTGTGCAGCATAGCCTGTGGTAGGAAGAGGTGAAGCCAAAGTGACAAGATTCGCATATAATTCATGTATAATTCGTGTATAATTTCCGTATAATTCATTTTTTCGACGTAATCGAACCGGAATAAAATGCAGAAAAACGTATAATACATTTTATCTGCGAATAAAACACGTATAAACGCGAGTTGACGAATTATTCCGAAAAAAATACGAAATTTTTTTTTTTTATTTTTTTTTGCTTCCTTGTTGTACCAAATCATTTCCGAATTATACCCGAATCACGAAATTTTAACCCCGCCGAATCTTTCCCGAATCATTGAGTTGTCACTATAGGTGAAGCCACACCAGTCAGGCAGTCATTAGAAGTTGTACCGTTGTAGATAAACAAGATTCATTGATAAAATCAAATCACATACTTCTCTACTGCATGCATGCTGCAGAAGATAATGTAGCCACAACTGTAGTAGGGAATTGACTTGACTACCCACACACTTTGGAGCCCACATGCTGGGGAGACTCCATAAGCAAAGGTGAAATTGCTTATATATCCCTGGAATCTCTTCTTATTAGACATTCATTCATCTAATTATTTTTGTCTGTCAAGCTACCAAAATCCGGCAATAATAAGGGTTAAGTTTAAAATTTCGTCCTACAAACTTGATTTTTTTTTTTCTAATTAATAGGAAGCTTAAACAATGTCACATTTTATCTTTTATTATTTAGAAAAAATAGTCAAATTAAATATCACAACTCTTCCTGGAACTCCTCAAATCAAGCAAACTTGTATCTACTTAAAAAAAATTGGTAACGAAGATAAGAAGAAGAAGAAACTTGACATGAAATATTTGAAATATCATTGAAATTAAAGTAAGGATTTCGTCAAGGCACATCACAATTAGCAAAAAATAATATAATAATTAATAGGACTTTGAAAGAAAATTACTTTTTTCTTTAAAGAAAAAGGTCCAGTTGGGCAAATAACCTCAGAAAAATTTAATAAATGTGACCATAAAATAAATATTAAAATAAAGGGTAAAGTTGCAATGACATCCATGCATGCAACTTAACAAGCATCAATACTTTCATCATAATATTTTAAAACCAAATTTGTCCCACAAATATCAAACCAAATTTGTCCCATATAAAAATCAACAAGCAGTCTTATCATACAAATGTCCACAAAAATAAACTCACAATATACACATAAAATGCACACCACATAAAGTGACTACCACCAGTTGATAAACTCAAACAATATTAAACATACAACACAGACAAAAAGGTACCACATAAAAATAAATAGGACATAGACAGTGACAAAAATATTATAATTATATAAAATAGAACACAACACAAGCACTCCCATGAAGCTCCCTTCCCTCCCTTTGTTTTATTAATTTCAGAAAAAATATTACAGAGTATTTTCGGATGATCAAATTTATGAGCAGCACACCTTCATATATCCTCTTTATCAAAACATAGAAAGTCATACAAGATATAGAAAGTAATATTCACTCTAACAAAAAAAGTACCAGATAAAAATAAATAGGATATAGACGTTAATAATATTGTATGACCCGTACTTAAATTAGGTTACAATATTTTTTTCATTTTTTTACTTTTTCCTTTTTTTCCTTTTTTTTTTACGTTAATAATATTGAAAAGCAAGCACTCTCATTGTTGATGCACGAACAAATCCCTAACGAGTAGCATGTGCATTTCTGGCTCTTTTGATTACCGGGATAATAATTGCCATGCCAAATCCGGTACCAAATCCCAATCCAATGAAAAGGAACAAGAGAACAATTGCAGTCATTTTCTTAGCAGATTTTCCAGGAGGAGAGGTTGAATTGCTTCCGGGACTTGTGACATTGCACCGCTTAGATAATGGCAAACCGCATAATCCTGGGTTCCCTTCAAACGATGAATTGTCGAATGACAAGAACTGGCCAGATTGTGGGATTCTCCCGACCAGATGGTTAAATGAGAGATTCAAGATGGATAGGAAATTCAGGGAGATTAGTTCCTGTGGAATCTCTCCAGAGAGTTGGTTCCAAGAAAGGTCGAGTGACTCGATTTGCATCAAGTGTCCAAGTCCATTCGGAATGAATCCTGTAAAAGCATTATGTGACATGTTTAGCGCTTTTATTGCTTTGAGTTCTCCAATCGCCTCAGGAATATCACCAGTGAATCTATTTGTTGATAAATCAATCGAAACCATTAAATTAGGTAAGTCATTCTCTAGTGTCATTTGTGCCCCTTTATCTGTGATAGTAACAGAGATCCCATAATTTTTTAAAGCTTCCCATCCACGGATATAATTATAACCAATGTTGCTGCCAAGAGATTCATACGAGGATAAATTCTGCATGGACTTGAAATTACTGAGCCAATCTGGTGGTAAACTTCCATTGAAGTTGTTTGAAGCTAGATCAATTATTCTTAACAATGGGAAAAGAGAATTCATTTTTCCAAAATTTGAAGGAAGGTCTAGTGTACCATAGAATCTATTGGACCTTAGAATAATGACTTGGACATTTGGGAGGTTCCCATGTGAAAACGGGAAAGTGCCACCTATACGGTTGTTCCCTATGTCAAGGAGTGCCATCTCTTTACACCTTGTTAAAGATCTTGGCAAATTGCCTTCAATATTATTGCTGTTCAGATCCAATATTACGAGTGCACAAGACCTGCTTATGTGACGAGATAGTATTCCAGAAAAATTGTTTCCTCTTAAACTCAGGATTTGCAAGTATGGACTGCCTATGATGCATGAAGGAATTGATCCACTCAAGTTGTTGTTCGATAGATCCAGCACGTTAAGACTTGTTTCACAAATTGAGGACGGGATTTCTCCGGTTAGCATATTTCCGGAGAAACTGAGATATGCAGTTTGCTCCAAATAGAGTGTATAGTTGGATGGGATTTCTGAGAATTCATTGTTGGAATAGTCCAAAAAGTAAGCACCCACAAGGGGGACTACTCCTTTTAGCTTGTTAAAACTAAAATCAATGGTAAAAAGGGAAAAACCTGGAGGAACATCTTGTACACTAGTAAACATGTTGTGCGAAAGGTTAAGCATTGCACCAGAAGCGAACCTCTTCCATATCCACCTTGGTATAACTCCATGCAACTGGTTTTTTGAGAGATCAACAGCGTCCATATTACGTACATTTCTCAGTAATCGAGGTATTTGGCTGAGGTTGCACGATGCTAAACCAAAAGAAAAGATTTGTGGAAATGCTAATGGTAGTTGTTCATCTGATACATCTTCCACAGATAGTTGGTTATCTGATAGAAACAAAGTGGTGAGGTTTCTGAGGTGCTGAAGTAAGTTAAAGTCAAATGTTCCATTAAAATTGTTTGAGCTCAGGTCAAGATCACGTAGACTAGAGAGCCAAACTATTGAATTTGGAATTGGTCCACTAAACTGGTTCCCACTTAGATAAATTCCTTCGAGATTTGAGAACTTAAATATTTTCCAGGGAATTGGTCCATTCAACTGATTTTCAGAAAGGTCAAGCTCAATCAATGGAGAAAATGAAACAGACGAATCTTTTAGTCTTAACTGACCTGAGAGCTTGTTGAAATAAAGATTTAGTTTTTCCAAACTTGGAAGCGAAAACAAACTTTCGGGGATTGAGCCAGAGTGTGAATTATAGGAAAGGTCCAATATTGCTAATTTACGGAGTTTTTCGATTGAAGAAGGTATTTGTCCTGAAAAGTTGCAACTTGAAAGACTGAATTCAGATAAATTTCTGAGGTTGCCAATTGAATCTGGTATGCCACCAAAAAAGTTGGTGAAATCGAGAACCAAACTCTCCAAAGAATTCTCGATTGGAAAATTAGGTAAACTCCCAAATAGCTCTCCATTTCCTGATAGATCAAGATTGGTCAATGTTGGAATGTGGAAAATCTTATGTGGAAAAATCCCTTCAAGATCACAATACAGCAATTGTAGATCTTTTAATGGAAATTCAGCAAAGTAGTAAGGAATCTGGGTTTCCAAACTGTTGTCACTGAGGCGAATGACAGTTAAGGAACCAAGTTGGGAAAGTGATGATTCAATGGGGCCTGACAGATTACAATGAACCATACTGAGAACTTCTAAGTGGGGGACCGACTCAGAAAGAGCTCTGCACCACTCGGTTCCATTCTCAGAGATATCAGCAGCATCGAGATAAAGCTCCCTTAAATTGCTAAGTTGGCTAACCAATATCCTCAGATTTGGTTCATACAGTTTCAAATCACAATCATTATCAAAGTTTTCATAGTCGCACGAAAGGTCAAGTGAGATCAAGTTTGTGAGGTTGGCTATGGCAATTGGGATTTGACCGAAGAAATCTGTGTTGGATAAGTTGAGATATGCGAGCATAGTTAGCTTTTCGAACCCATGAGCTGGAATCTGGTTTTGTGAAAAGTCATTGTTTGCAAGGTTGAGGTGTTGGAGTGAGGTTAGATTAAAGATTGCGGCACTGAGGTTACCTTGAATGTTACAGTCGCTGATGTCAAGAGCAGTGACATGGCCGGTTGCTTTGTCGCAAGACACTCCCTCCCAGCCACGACAACAGTCTGTTCCGGGTTGCCAAGAGGTAAGATCAGAGTGGAAGAAGCCTCTTTTGACTTGGAGAAGGGAAGAGCTCTGGTCTGAAAGGCATGAGACATGGGTTGCCACAGAAGCAGAGGGAAGGAAAAGAGATGAGAGGATGAAGAGTAGAGTGTAGAAACACAAGTGCAGAGAGTTTGGCCAAGAATTAGGAAAATCCATTTGCTGGATCTGGTAGAAAGAGCAGGAGAGTAGAGATTGATTGCTTATGTAGAGATTGATTGGTTATGTAAGTAACTTATATAAGCAACCAAGCTGGTTTACAGTACATTTAATTTGTTCTTGTATGTTGACTGAGAAAACCATTTAGAGCGACCATTCAACATGACCATTGGTTGGTTAGTCTCACATCATCAGGAAATGTAGATTTTGATTAAGCAAAAACGACCATGAAAAGTACTCTTCAGTTGACTAGTTGACTAGCTTAACTGAATGATAAATCAAGTCCATTCAATTGATGTGCATCTCGATAATACACGTCTTCATTTGCGTCTACAACCATACATGGATCAAATGGCTATAATATGAGCAGATCAAGACGAGGTATGATTCTTCTAATATGAAATATGAAATACATAAATAATTAACAATTATTGTTCCAAATAATACCCAGTGGCACAAATGCCAATAAATAACTAAGTAATGATACTCAGCTACTATCCAAAACTACTCAAACACTGCCTTGAAAAAAACTAATTCATCAATAACTTATTGTACAGCATTTGATCTTTCAAAAGTTATAGTACCGGACTGAAACAACCTCAACTCCTCTTCCATGTGCCATCAATAAGCAACATACCTTTCATGGGATGTTTCATTTCCGGTAACTCCACTTCCCAACAATCCAGTGATTGTTTAGGTTTTTTTCAGAGACCTCCCGTGCTCCACAGGCTCATCCGAACACCAGGTTTAAAGGACATTCAGATATGTCCCTACTGGTTAAATTGTAATATTTTCTGAAGTTGGAATTCAAATTGCAAACATGTGTGAGGCTATGGTAATTAATATGCATATTGCAGATCAACTCATGCTATGGATCTATATCTCTATTTTTAAAATTCAAACAACCAATCTAAACGTTAGACATAATCATCTTATCAAATTGTACTTGTAGAACTATTTTTTTCGATATGTAGAAAATAGTGCTTTTGGATGCTCCAGATTTTTCAAATCAATTGATTTTCTACCTAACTAAAATAATAACAAGAAATTTCAAAAAAATATTAAATTTGGTCTTCAAGTACATTTCCATATGAAGATAATGTCGAATGGTTCACATTGATTGTTTGAACATTCAAAATAGAAATTTGAGTTCATAGCGCGGGCCGTTGTGTAATAAGCATATTACCATAGCTTCACTTTGTAAACATTGCCAGCTAAAAAAACGAATGTAAAGTTGTTCTTTTAGTAAATAAAAAGAAATTGCATTTCAATTTTCAATGATATCCTAAAAATTGCTTTAACACTAAATTTACACTGACAAAGAACTAATAAATTGACAAAAGAGTGATGCTATATATGGTAATATGCATATTACTGATTAACCCGTGCTATGGATATATATTTCTATTTTCAAAGTTCAAACATACGATTTGAACTGTTAAACATAATTTCCATATGCAAATGTATTTAGCAGAAGCAGAGGGAAGCAAAAGAGATGAGAGGATGATGAGTAGAGTGTAGAGACACAAGTGCAGAGAGTTCGGCCCAAAATTAGCAAAATCCATTTGAATCTGGTAGAAACAGCATACATAAGCAACACAGCTGTAAACAGTACATGTAATTTGTTCATGTATGTTGACAAAGAAAACCTTTCAGAGCGGCAATTTAATTAACATGACCATTGGTTGGTTAGTCTCACATCAGCAATAAATGTAGATTTGGAATAAGCCAAAAAGACCAAAAAAGGTAGTCTTCAGTTGACTAGTTGACTAGCTTAACTGAATGATAAATCAAGTCCATAGTACACGTCTTCTTTTGAGTCCACTCCACAGATCAAATGGCTATAATATTAGCAGGTCAAGAGGGGGTATGATTCTTCTAATGTTAAATATGAACTATTATTGTCCCAAAAAAAACCGAGTGACACAAATGCCAATAAAGTAAAATGTAAAGATACTTAACTACTATCCAAAACTGCTGGTACACTGCCTTCAAAAATATATATTTCGTCATAAATATGGCAAGGCTTTTCAGGGGTATTTGATATTTCTTTCTGTTGTATGATACAACACAAAAAATACCAGATACAAAAAGAATAGGGCACAGAGAATATTGTATGGCCGGACTTAAATTACTGCACAATTTGTTTGCCAAGAACATTATTAGCATCAAATAAGTTTGACAGATACACAAAATTATACAATCTCAAAGCAATAATTGTACTGGAGAGTGAAGATTAAAAACAATGGATACAACAAATTTCTTTTAATAGATAAGGTGGTATGGGGGATGGGAAAATTGGTGGTGCATGGTGGGGGTAGTTTGATTTATGGAGAGACGGTAAAGAAGAAATTGAAGAAGAATAAGGGACCAAGTCCATCTTATATTTTGTAAGAGAAATTGAAGAAGATTAGCATTGACAGAGCAGACTAAAATTATGACTTTTAGGGTTAACATGTGAATGTGTATCAGCACGCAATATCCTCCATGCGTGAGATGTTGTACGTTCGAAATTTAGTTAAATATCTTGCGGATATAATTTAAATTAGAAGGCTTAATTTCATTTTTCTCTACAAAAAATAAATAAAATTATCATTGTCAGATAATTCCACCTCTAGAAAACTATGCAAGTAGAATTTTACATGTCTCATTATAAAACAATAAAAAAAATTGTTCTAGAAATTTTTCTGGCTAAAATAAAATTGATAATTGCAATGTGTGAGGAGTGGTTAATTATGATATTAAAAATTACTATTTAATAGGACAATTTAATATTTTTCTATATCAACTAGCTTTTATATATATGTTGACAACTTTGAGTTTGTAATTATAAAACACAATTATAACGGAGGAGAGTCCAAATGTCACTATTTTTCATGCCTTCACTTTTAAAATTGATAATAACAAAATAAAACTAACAGTTACACAAACTTACTGTACTGGAGAGTGAAGACTAAATAAGATGGATACAACAGTTTTTTTTAATAGATAATGAATGGAGGTTATTTTTTATCTTTTTTCTGTTGTTGTTGTTTATTGGTTTTCTTATTTTTTTTGTTGTGGTTTTGTTTGTAATTCTAGAGATGAGGTTGTATGGGGGATTGGAAAATTGAAGCTAGGTGCGTGGTGGGGGCAGTTTGACATATGGAGAGACGGTAAACAAGAAATTGAAGAAAAGTAAGGGAACAAGTCCATCTTATATTTTGCAAGAGAAACATAGCAGAGAAGAAAAGATTAGCATCTTATGGCTTTTAGGGGAAACATGTGAACGTTTATCAGCATGCAATATTCTCTGCGTGAGATGTTGTAAGGTCGAAATTTAGTTAAATTTCTTTGGGATATTTAAATGAGAAGGCTTAATCTCATATTTCTCTACAAAAAATAAATAAAATTATCATTGTCAGATAATTCCACCTCTAAGAAACTATGCAAGTAGATTTTACATGTCTCATCATAAAACAAAAAAAAAAAATTGTTCTAGCAATTTTGCTGGCTACAAAAATATTGATTGCAATGTTTGATGAGTTGTTAATTATGATATTAAAAATCACTTTTTAATAGGACAATTTTATAAATTTTTTATATCAACTAGCTTTTATATGTTGAGAACTTTCAGTTTGTACTTATATATCAAACGTAATTATAATGGAAGACAGTTCAAATATCAATATTTTATGCCTTCACTTTTAAAAATTTTCATAACAAAATAAGACTGCTAGTCGTGATCTATAGTACTTTCAATACATGCATATAAAAACTTTTTTTTTTGAGAAAAAATAAGAATCTAGTCCTTATTTTTCTTTATTAATGACAGGCTCCAAAAGAGAGCCAGCTTACATTTTGGAAACCAATTCAACAAGGTTGAATTTATACATTTTGATGAAAACATAAAACAAAAATAAAGGGAGAAAAAGAGGGAATAGAGAAAAGGTTAAAACTTAAAACTCCTCCTTTAATGCAAGTAGTTCCATTGATCCTGCACTTCCATTACTAGATCTTGCAAGTTTTTAATCTGCCCTTTAAAATTTCTTGAGCATCTCTCTCTCCAGCATATAAACATGGTCAGAAGTAATTCCCTTGTCTTCTTATCTTCTCCTTTTTTAACTATCCACTTGTGTGCCCCTTCCTTTCTTAGAATTCCTTTCCAGTCCCTGGCCACCAGACAAAACTTGAGAGTTACCCTTCCATACAACTCCAATGCAATATGGCATTTTGTAAACAAATGCATGACTGATTCACATTGCGACCTACACATTACACACATGCTAGGCATGATCCAGCCTCTTCTTTGCAGATTTTCTGATGTTAAGATTTTCCTGTGATATACCAGCCACCCAAATATTGTTGAGAATTAATTCAGAATTGGTTCTAGAAAATCTGCAGAAATTAAGTTGGTTAGAAAGCAGTTTTCTGACGTGTAAAACTGCTATGAGTGCTGCAAGTTATTTTAGTATAGTTATTATTTTTAGTACATGTTCTGTAGTGGGTAGTTATTAGTGGGTAGTTATTCTTAGATAATTGTTGTACTTTATAAATTCTGTAGACTATGTATTTTCAGTATGCGTTTGAAATAGGTGTTGCTTCTATTCTGAAAAATCTCTCTGTCTCTGAAAAATACTGGCACAGCAGCACAGTTTATTTTTTTCACTGTTATGATCTATTCCTCTATCAATTAGCAACAAACCTTGTGTTCTTTTACTGCTGTTAATTCTCCCATAACCCAACAATCTGGTATCAGAGCCACAAGATCTGATTGGACGATTCGATGGCTGAAACTGGGAACAACACGGTGAATGTGACCCAACCAGCAATTCCATTATTCAAAGATGAAAATTACGAATTTTGGAGCATCAAGATGAAAACCCTGTTCAAGTCACATGGTTTGTGGGATTTAGTTGAGAATGGAGTCCCTGATCCAGATCCCAATTTGCAAGAAAGTCAGAGGAAGGATGCGCGAGAGCTATTTTTTATCCAACAATCCATGCATGATACGATCTTCTCCAAGATTGCTGCAGCAACCTCGGCTAAAGAAGCATGGACAACCTTGAAGATTGCATTTCAAGGAAGTTCACGAGTTATTGCCATGAAATTGCAAGGGCTACGTCGAGATTTCGAGACACTGCAAATGAATACAGAAGAATCAGTGCAGATTTTTCTTTCAAGAGTCACAACCGTTGTCAACCAAATTCGAGCATATGGAGACAATCTCACAGAGCAAACCGTGGTGGCCAAGGTGCTGAGAAGCCTAACAACAAAATTTGATCATGTTGTCGCAGCAATTGAAGAGTCAAAAGATCTCTCAACCTATACCTTTGATGAACTAATGGGATCACTGCAGACCCATGAAGCAAGGCTGTCCAGATCAGAGGAGAAGGGCGATGAAAAGGTGTTTTACACGAAGGGAGAGTCCTCTCGAGGCAGAGGTCATGGGAGAGGCCGAGGTAGAGGAGGACGTGGCCGTGGCCGTGGTAGAACTGGTGGTGAATTTCAGTTCCAGCGCGACAGAAAACAGATCCAGTGCTACTACTGCAACAAATTTGGGCACTATCAATCTGAGTGCTATGAGAAGCAAAGGGAGGAGAATCAAGCAAGCTATGTAGAAGAGAACATAGAGCAACCGACGCTTTTCATGGCAAGTACAAAAGGTGAAGTTGATGCAAGCACAATCTGGTTTCTTGACAGTGGTTGTTCCAATCACATGACTGGTTACAAGCATTTGTTTGAAGAATTAGATCAAACCCACAAATTGAAGGTCAAACTTGGTGATGACAAACTGATTCAAGTGGAAGGCAAGGGCACGGTTGCAGTGCACACCAATGACAATGGCATGAAATATTTGCACAATGTTTATTTCATTCCAGAGTTGTCACAAAACCTGCTCAGCATCGGGCAATTGATGGAGAGTGGGTATTCAATCTTGTTTGAAGGAAATTGTTGTGCAATCAAGGATAAAACCACAAATCAATCGTTAGTAGAAGTAAGAATGGCAACCAACAAGTTGTTTCCACTTGAAATTTCAGGTGTAAGAGAGAGAGTAATGACAGTAAAAGAATTAAACCAATCTGAGTTATGGCATCTTAGATATGGGCATTTGAATATCAATGGGTTGAAATTATTGAATCTAAAACAAATGGTTTATGGGCTGCCTGAGATTAATCAAATAGGTGTGTGTGAAGGGTGTATCTATGGGAAACAAGCCAAATTACCCTTTCCCAAAGGCCAGTCTAATAGAGCAACACAAATCCTCGAAATAGTTCATACAGACCTATGTGGACCAATGCAAACTGCATCATTGGGTGGCAGCAGATATTTTCTCCTTTTTACCGATGATTTTAGTAGAATGAGTTGGGTTTACTTCTTGCAAAAGAAGGGAGAAACATTTGAAAATTTTAAGAAGTTTAAGGCCTTTGTAGAAAAGCAAACTGAAAAGAGTTTGAAGGTGTTAAGGTCAGATAGAGGAGGAGAGTTCCAATCTACAGAATTTAAGAAATATTGTGAAAATGAGGGCATACACCATGAATTAACCGCACCTTACACACCTGAACAGAATGGGGTTGCAGAGAGAAAAAATAGAACGGTGGTAGAATTGGCTAGAAGTATGCTAAAATGTAAAGGTTTACCGAATCTGTTCTGGGCTGAAGCAGTAGCAACCGCTGTTTATTTGTTGAACTTGTCACCAACTAAAGCAGTGATGAACAAAACCCCTTTTGAGGCTTGGTTTGAGAGAAAACCTGGAGTTGGACATTTGAAAGTGTTTGGTTGTATTGCATATACCTTAATACCCTCACAAAGAAGAACAAAACTGGATGAAAAATCTGAAAAGTGCATATTCATTGGTTACTGCACACAGTCTAAAGGTTATAGACTGTACAATCCAAACAGTGGTAAAATTGTGGTGAGTAGAAATGTTTTGTTTGATGAAAATGCAAGTTGGCAGTGGAAAGAAACAGTACAAGGAGTAGAGATTGTAGAACCAGCAGCAGATAATGTAGAAGATGATGCAAAACCAGCAGAAGATGATGTAGAAGGCATTGATACTGTGCAACAACCAACCAACCCAATCGGTAGCACAACATCAGCAAGCAATAGCACAACAAACAGACCTAACATAGTCCAAAACCCTGACACAAATACACCAACAGTCAGAGTTTACAGCAGGCGTAATTTTGGTTCTGACACACCCGTAAGAAAATTGAAATCCTTGCAAGAATTGTACGAAACTACTCAGGTACTTTTTGTTGCAGACCCCACAACTTATGAAGAAGCAGCAGAAAAGGAAGAATGGTGTCAAGCAATGCAAGAAGAACTAGCAGCAATTGAGAAGAATAATACATGGCAGTTGGTGAAACTTCCTGAAGGCAAGCATGCAATAGGGGTAAAATGGGTGTTCAAAACAAAATTTGGTGCAGATGGAAGTGTGCAGAAGTACAAAGCAAGATTAGTAGCCAAGGGTTATGCTCAGAAATATGGTGTAGACTACAAAGAAACTTTCTCTCCTGTGGCCCGATTTGAGACAGTAAGGTTATTGTTGGCGTTAGCAGATCAATTGAAGAAGCCAATCTACCAGTTTGATGTTAAATCAGCTTTTCTCAATGGAGAACTATTAGAAGAAGTGTATGTTGAGCAACCTGAAGGTTTTGAAGTGAAGGGCAGAGAACAATGGGTGTACAAGCTGATAAAGGCGCTGTATGGGCTGAAACAAGCACCTAGAGCCTGGTACAGTAAGATTGATGCATACTTCTTAAATTCTGGATTTCAGAAAAGCAAAAGTGAGCCTAATCTGTACATCAAAAGACAAGGAAAAGGTGAGTTGTTAGTTGTATGTTTGTATGTTGATGATATGATTTACATGGGCACTAGTGAAGAACTGCTGGGACAATTTAGAAGTAGCATGAAGCAGCAGTTCGAAATGTCAGATTTGGGTTTGTTACACTACTTTCTCGGGTTGGAAGTAGAGCAGGAAAGTGGTAGCATATTTGTAACGCAAAGGAAGTATGCTAGAGATTTAGTTAAGAAGTTTGGAATGCATAATTGCAAGGTTGCATTGTAACAGCCCAAATTAAGAATATATGAAAAATTTAGTTGACTTGAAGTGAAGTGTGTTTAAAAATAGCAATATAGAGTTTCAAGTATATTTATAAATCTGTATTTTGAAAATTTGTAATTAATAGACTACAAATACATATGAAATGCTAAATGAGAGATTCTGGATATATCATGTCTATCATAGTTGTACTAGCCATAAAGTTGAGTAAAAATAATTTGATCATTTATATAAGATTTATTTGCTTGTAAAGTCATATACTGACTACAATAGGTTTACTCTAATTAGAATATTTAAAAATTAATTGTAGCATAGGGTCATGAAAAACTTAGAATTTAAAATATCAAGTTCTATTTCTAAAATAATGAGGGGCCTTGTGCAAAGTAACCAATTAATTAAATAAGAACAATTGACAAGTTATAATCTCCTAAAATAATTACATGTAGACACCCGTCAGTCTCCTCTCCTTTAGTTAATTGAATCTACAATTTACCACTCATCTAAATAAATTTAATATCCCACACGTGTCATGATGGGCATCCCCACATTCTCTCCCTTTTGTTCCCTTGACTATATCGCCCTCCAATCGGGGAGATATGAGAGAAAAAGAAAAGAAAGAGGGGGACCAATCCAGAAAATAGAGAAGAGAAAAGAGGCGAGAAAGAAGTGGCATCGGTAGCTCGACTCGGCCGGGAGATGAGGAAGACCGAGAAGAAGGATAGTTGTTGGGTTGATTGATTGATTTATGGCGCTCTTGGGGCAGCCTTGAACAACTCGATAGGCTTGATTCGGAACAGAGAGCGACTTCTAGCCCAATCGTGCCCAACGTTAACAGGTGCGGATTTCGAGTTATTCTCATATTCCTCTAACTGATTTTATTGTTGTTGTAAGCTCGTGGGTTTCTTTGCTTGCTTTTGATCTCATGTTGATTTCTTGATGATTGTGATTTGATTGAGTGATTAATGTACCATCACTGGTACGGGTCTGGTGTATTGCTGCACACCAGCTGTTTGGTGAAATGCCTAAGAGAAGTAAATAACTAGTATGGGTCTGGTGTGTTGCTGTACATCAGCTGTTCGGTGAAATGCCTAAGAGAAGTAAATTGTTGGAAATCTTAAGGTTAATATATGGTAGTGGTTTGGAGTTACATGGTGTACAACTATTTTATATAATCTAATTATGGAACAGACCACAACTTCTATATTCTCAAATTGATACATGCATGACCCAAAAGTTAACAGGAGCCTTGATACCAAAATAAAACATCCACTTCACAGGAACTGAACGGTAAAATTTATATAATAAATTGAGATGGTAATGAGTGCACTATGTAATAATTAGACACATTGAATTGTGAATCAAAACGAGGTACATGATGACATACATTAGACAAGTAAATTTTGTAAGTGTAAATATGCCTTAGTGAAATGTCTTATTACATATTGAAATTTGCATGTCCTGATTGCACAAGATTATTTGTTTGATTAGTGTAGCTTGGTTGTGCTCGGTTGCCAATTACTCGTAGTTAAAGTCTTGAAGTTGGTATTCTTATTGCATAAACGAGTTGCACGACATACGCTAGCATCATGAACTGAACCATATTTCTGTTTGCATGAAATTAACTTGTATGCATGGTACAAGGCATTAGTTTGGAGTTGTTGCTTGCTTGTTTGTTTAGTTGCTAATTGGTTGTATTGTTGATGCTTGCTTGGTTGCTTGCTTTGTTGTTTGATTGGTAATTAGTTGTAGTTTAAGTTCTTGAATGTTCTTTTGAAATGCATAGCATGAATGCATGAATTGTCATAATGAGTATGCACATATATTCTAGAATTGAATTGTGACAAAACTTGAAGAGTTTAGTGGCAAAATAAGATTGTAGTATATGCTAGTGTTATATTTTAGAATAAAGCATGAAGATGCATGATCACATATTTTTATATCAAAATCTGAAAATGAAGTATGATGTTCAAATTTAGATTTTGGTTTTAGATAAGACATGATTTGCATCAAGTGTTCGAGTTGCATTGCATATGCATAGATGATATAGAACATGAGCTGAACTAGAACTTTTGCAGGTTATACTTGCATGCATGATAAATAGCATGATATGAACTATTTACTTGCATTAAATGAACCTTCAATAGAAATGTGAATATGACTTGCATTCATAGAACACATGGACTTGCTTGTATATGGAATGTCTTGTATGTACTTTGATGGAAATTGAAGAATGAAATTTGTGAGCTGTGTAGGCCCCATATTCGGGTAGCGCATGGCAAGAGCCGTGTAGGCGCCATATTCGGGTAGCGCATGGCAAGAGCCGTGTAGGCGCCATATTCGGGTAGCGCATGGCAAGTGCCGTGTAGGCGCCATATTCGGGTAGCGCATGGCAAGAGCCGTGTAGGCGCCATATTCGGGTAGCGCATGGCAAGAGCCGTGTAGGCGCCATATTCGGGTAGCGCATGGCAAGAGCCGTGTAGGCGCCATATTCGGGTAGCGCATGCAAGTGCCGTGTAGGCGCCATATTCGGGTAGCGCATGGCAAGAGCCGTGTAGGCGCCATATTCGGGTAGCGCATGGCAAGAGCCGTGTAGGCGCCATATTCGGGTAGCGCATGGCAAGAGCCGTGTAGGCGCCATATTCGGGTAGCGCATGGCAAGAGCCGTGTAGGCGCCATATTCGGGTAGCGCATGGCAAGAGCCGTGTAGGCGCCATATATTTGAGAATTGTAACGCATGGTAAACAAAGGAAAATATATTTGACCGGATTTATGCTTGGTGCAAGAACTTGTAATGCATGATAAACAAAGGAAAATATTTGCAAATTGATATACTTGAACAATTGTGCATATTTGAGAATTGCTAAGTTTGGAACAAAGCATGGTTAAACAATAGGGTTGCATAAGTAAATTGGATTGAACATTGAAGTCTAGTGCACATGAGCATTGCATATTATAATATTTGGTTATGCTTGATTGTTATAGCTATTAATTGTTTCTCTAGTTTGCTGATTTTCTTTTATGGTATTTGAGCATTTCTTAAAGCGAATGTTGAATTTATTTAGTTTTTCCTCTTGACTTGATTGCGGTGTTACTTTTTATAATTGTGTTCAATAGCTAATTGATCCGTGAGCTTTTAGATTGCATAACTGAATTCTTTCATAAATTTCTTATTTGCATCACATGCGAGTATATAGAAGACATGAGTTGAACAATGCTGGTAGTTGATATGCATGGCATGTATATATATTTTCTAAAACTGGCGCATGACATAGTAGGAAGCAAATTGACCGAAATAGGAGTTCGATGTAGATGAATCATTTGCGTGATATGAATGCATAGCTTTTCTCATGAACATATGACATGGATGCATTAGGTTGCACATGAGGCATGAACATAATATCTGAAATTAAAGTATGGTTGATTTTTAAGCATTTGATTAAAAAGAATGAGATATAGTTGAGTTATGCATTGTAAATTTTATGTTTGATTGTCATAGTCATATAGATTGATTATATAAAGTTCTGAGTTGCTGATTTTTGTTATCATACATGAGTATTCCATAAAGTAAAGTTCTAATATTTTCGTTGATTGATTATAGTTGAAGCTAGTTTATTGGAATCTTATATTATTATTATGGTCTATATTTTTGGTGCTCGGTGCTGTTTTGGTTTCAGTTGGTTGGGTCTTAGAATAACTCGACTGGAACTGAATACCGCACTGGGAGATTTTCAATCTCTCATATTTCCACTTTGTGGGTTCCAGGTACAAAACACAAGATAAGGAATTATGATTTCGAACTTGAAGACTGCGGGACTTGCAACGAAAGAAAAAAAAAAATAAGTTATGTCATTGATAATGTATATGTATATATGTGATTCTGTAAAATGATTGAAACGCCTTGCACTATTATGCGCGGCGGGTTGTCGGCCCAGTTGCTGGGTTGTGACAACTAAAGTGGTATCAGAGCAAATATACATATATATTACCAATGGCATACCGCAGTTCTGACTTCGTCGTAAATAATTTTATATTTTAAAGAAATATGTCTTTATATGTTAATCAATACTCTTGAATTTTAACGATACGAAAAATACGTGATGACTAGTTGATGATTATAATGTATGAGAAAGGTGCAGCGGAAGCGTGGTGGATATTAAAAATTAGATCATGATAATTGGCCCGACTTAAAGACAGGCGAAGTATATTCTTAAGGGGGGAGGATCTTAGTATCTTTGTGTTTTAACTTGAGACCAGAACTAGGTATGTTCAGAGGACTGAACATAATTTAAGGGGGGAGGAATTGTAACAGCCCAAATTAAGAATATATGAGAAATTTAGTTGACTTGAAGTGAAGTGTGTTTAAAAATAGCAATATAGAGTTTCAAGTATATTTATAAATCTGTATTTTGAAAATTAGTAATTAATAGACTACAAATACATATGAAATGCTAAATGAGAGATTCTGAATATATCATGTCTATCATAGTTGTACTAGCCATAAAGTTGAGTAAAAATAATTTGATTATTTATACAAGATTTATTTGCTTGTAAAGTCATATACTGACTACAATAGGTTTACTCTAATTAGAATATTTAAAATTAATTGTAGCATAGGGTCATGAAAAACTTAGAATTTAAAATATCAAGTTCTATTTCTAAAATAATGAGGGGCCTTGTGCAAAGTAACCAATTAATTAAATAAGAACAATTGACAAGTTATAATCTCCTAAAATAATTACATGTAGACACCCGTCAGTCTCCTCTCCTTTAGTTAATTGAATCTACAATTTACCACTCATCTAAATAAATTTAATATCCCACACGTGTCATGATGGGCATCCCCACATTCTCTCCCTTTTGTTCCCTTGACTATATCGCCCTCCAATCGGGGAGATATGAGAGAAAAAGAAAAGAAAGAGGGGGACCAATCCAGAAAATAGAGAAGAGAAAAGAGGCGAGAAAGAAGTGGCATCGGTAGCTCGACTCGGCCGGGAGATGAGGAAGACCGAGAAGAAGGATAGTTGTTGGGTTGATTGATTGATTTATGGCGCTCTTGGGGCAGCCTTGAACAACTCGATAGGCTTGATTCGGAACAGAGAGCGACTTCTAGCCCAATCGTGCCCAACGTTAACAGGTGCGGATTTCGAGTTATTCTCATATTCCTCTAACTGATTTTATTGTTGTTGTAAGCTCGTGGGTTTCTTTGCTTGCTTTTGATCTCATGTTGATTTCTTGATGATTGTGATTTGATTGAGTGATTAATGTACCATCACTGGTACGGGTCTGGTGTATTGCTGCACACCAGCTGTTTGGTGAAATGCCTAAGAGAAGTAAATAACTAGTATGGGTCTGGTGTGTTGCTGTACATCAGCTGTTCGGTGAAATGCCTAAGAGAAGTAAATTGTTGGAAATCTTAAGGTTAATATATGGTAGTGGTTTGGAGTTACATGGTGTACAACTATTTTATATAATCTAATTATGGAACAGACCACAACTTCTATATTCTCAAATTGATACATGCATGACCCAAAAGTTAACAGGAGCCTTGATACCAAAATAAAACATCCACTTCACAGGAACTGAACGGTAAAATTTATATAATAAATTGAGATGGTAATGAGTGCACTATGTAATAATTAGACACATTGAATTGTGAATCAAAACGAGGTACATGATGACATACATTAGACAAGTAAATTTTGTAAGTGTAAATATGCCTTAGTGAAATGTCTTATTACATATTGAAATTTGCATGTCCTGATTGCACAAGATTATTTGTTTGATTAGTGTAGCTTGGTTGTGCTCGGTTGCCAATTACTCGTAGTTAAAGTCTTGAAGTTGGTATTCTTATTGCATAAACGAGTTGCACGACATACGCTAGCATCATGAACTGAACCATATTTCTGTTTGCATGAAATTAACTTGTATGCATGGTACAAGGCATTAGTTTGGAGTTGTTGCTTGCTTGTTTGTTTAGTTGCTAATTGGTTGTATTGTTGATGCTTGCTTGGTTGCTTGCTTTGTTGTTTGATTGGTAATTAGTTGTAGTTTAAGTTCTTGAATGTTCTTTTGAAATGCATAGCATGAATGCATGAATTGTCATAATGAGTATGCACATATATTCTAGAATTGAATTGTGACAAAACTTGAAGAGTTTAGTGGCAAAATAAGATTGTAGTATATGCTAGTGTTATATTTTAGAATAAAGCATGAAGATGCATGATCACATATTTTTATATCAAAATCTGAAAATGAAGTATGATGTTCAAATTTAGATTTTGGTTTTAGATAAGACATGATTTGCATCAAGTGTTCGAGTTGCATTGCATATGCATAGATGATATAGAACATGAGCTGAACTAGAACTTTTGCAGGTTATACTTGCATGCATGATAAATAGCATGATATGAACTATTTACTTGCATTAAATGAACCTTCAATAGAAATGTGAATATGACTTGCATTCATAGAACACATGGACTTGCTTGTATATGGAATGTCTTGTATGTACTTTGATGGAAATTGAAGAATGAAATTTGTGAGCTGTGTAGGCCCCATATTCGGGTAGCGCATGGCAAGAGCCGTGTAGGCGCCATATTCGGGTAGCGCATGGCAAGAGCCGTGTAGGCGCCATATTCGGGTAGCGCATGGCAAGTGCCGTGTAGGCGCCATATTCGGGTAGCGCATGGCAAGAGCCGTGTAGGCGCCATATTCGGGTAGCGCATGGCAAGAGCCGTGTAGGCGCCATATTCGGGTAGCGCATGGCAAGAGCCGTGTAGGCGCCATATTCGGGTAGCGCATGCAAGTGCCGTGTAGGCGCCATATTCGGGTAGCGCATGGCAAGAGCCGTGTAGGCGCCATATTCGGGTAGCGCATGGCAAGAGCCGTGTAGGCGCCATATTCGGGTAGCGCATGGCAAGAGCCGTGTAGGCGCCATATTCGGGTAGCGCATGGCAAGAGCCGTGTAGGCGCCATATTCGGGTAGCGCATGGCAAGAGCCGTGTAGGCGCCATATATTTGAGAATTGTAACGCATGGTAAACAAAGGAAAATATATTTGACCGGATTTATGCTTGGTGCAAGAACTTGTAATGCATGATAAACAAAGGAAAATATTTGCAAATTGATATACTTGAACAATTGTGCATATTTGAGAATTGCTAAGTTTGGAACAAAGCATGGTTAAACAATAGGGTTGCATAAGTAAATTGGATTGAACATTGAAGTCTAGTGCACATGAGCATTGCATATTATAATATTTGGTTATGCTTGATTGTTATAGCTATTAATTGTTTCTCTAGTTTGCTGATTTTCTTTTATGGTATTTGAGCATTTCTTAAAGCGAATGTTGAATTTATTTAGTTTTTCCTCTTGACTTGATTGCGGTGTTACTTTTTATAATTGTGTTCAATAGCTAATTGATCCGTGAGCTTTTAGATTGCATAACTGAATTCTTTCATAAATTTCTTATTTGCATCACATGCGAGTATATAGAAGACATGAGTTGAACAATGCTGGTAGTTGATATGCATGGCATGTATATATATTTTCTAAAACTGGCGCATGACATAGTAGGAAGCAAATTGACCGAAATAGGAGTTCGATGTAGATGAATCATTTGCGTGATATGAATGCATAGCTTTTCTCATGAACATATGACATGGATGCATTAGGTTGCACATGAGGCATGAACATAATATCTGAAATTAAAGTATGGTTGATTTTTAAGCATTTGATTAAAAAGAATGAGATATAGTTGAGTTATGCATTGTAAATTTTATGTTTGATTGTCATAGTCATATAGATTGATTATATAAAGTTCTGAGTTGCTGATTTTTGTTATCATACATGAGTATTCCATAAAGTAAAGTTCTAATATTTTCGTTGATTGATTATAGTTGAAGCTAGTTTATTGGAATCTTATATTATTATTATGGTCTATATTTTTGGTGCTCGGTGCTGTTTTGGTTTCAGTTGGTTGGGTCTTAGAATAACTCGACTGGAACTGAATACCGCACTGGGAGATTTTCAATCTCTCATATTTCCACTTTGTGGGTTCCAGGTACAAAACACAAGATAAGGAATTATGATTTCGAACTTGAAGACTGCGGGACTTGCAACGAAAGAAAAAAAAAAGTAAGTTATGTCATTGATAATGTATATGTATATATGTGATTCTGTAAAATGATTGAAACGCCTTGCGCTATTATGCGCGGCGGGTTGTCGGCCCTGTTGCTGGGTTGTGACAACTAAAGTGGTATCAGAGCAAATATACATATATATTACCAATGGCATACCGCAGTTCTGACTTCGTCTGAAATAATTTTATATTTTAAAGAAATATGTCTTTAGATGTTAATCAATACTCTTGAATTTTAACGATACGAAAAATACGTGATGACTAGTTGATGATTATAACGTATGAGAAAGGTGCAGCGGAAGCGTGGTGGATATTAAAAATTAGATCATGATAATTGGCCCGACTTAAAGACGGCGAAGTATATTCTTAAGGGGGGAGGATCTTAGTATCTTTGTGTTTTAACTTGAGACCAGAACTAGGTATGTTCAGAGGACTGAACATAATTTAAGGGGGGAGGAATTGTAACAGCCCAAATTAAGAATATATGAAAAATTTAGTTGACTTGAAGTGAAGTGTGTTTAAAAATAGCAATATAGAGTTTCAAGTATATTTATAAATCTGTATTTTGAAAATTTGTAATTAATAGACTACAAATACATATGAAATGCTAAATGAGAGATTCTGGATATATCATGTCTATCATAGTTGTACTAGCCATAAAGTTGAGTAAAAATAATTTGATCATTTATATAAGATTTATTTGCTTGTAAAGTCATATACTGACTACAATAGGTTTACTCTAATTAGAATATTTAAAAATTAATTGTAGCATAGGGTCATGAAAAACTTAGAATTTAAAATATCAAGTTCTATTTCTAAAATAATGAGGGGCCTTGTGCAAAGTAACCAATTAATTAAATAAGAACAATTGACAAGTTATAATCTCCTAAAATAATTACATGTAGACACCCGTCAGTCTCCTCTCCTTTAGTTAATTGAATCTACAATTTACCACTCATCTAAATAAATTTAATATCCCACACGTGTCATGATGGGCATCCCCACATTCTCTCCCTTTTGTTCCCTTGACTATATCGCCCTCCAATCGGGGAGATATGAGAGAAAAAGAAAAGAAAGAGGGGGACCAATCCAGAAAATAGAGAAGAGAAAAGAGGCGAGAAAGAAGTGGCATCGGTAGCTCGACTCGGCCGGGAGATGAGGAAGACCGAGAAGAAGGATAGTTGTTGGGTTGATTGATTGATTTATGGCGCTCTTGGGGCAGCCTTGAACAACTCGATAGGCTTGATTCGGAACAGAGAGCGACTTCTAGCCCAATCGTGCCCAACGTTAACAGGTGCGGATTTCGAGTTATTCTCATATTCCTCTAACTGATTTTATTGTTGTTGTAAGCTCGTGGGTTTCTTTGCTTGCTTTTGATCTCATGTTGATTTCTTGATGATTGTGATTTGATTGAGTGATTAATGTACCATCACTGGTACGGGTCTGGTGTATTGCTGCACACCAGCTGTTTGGTGAAATGCCTAAGAGAAGTAAATAACTAGTATGGGTCTGGTGTGTTGCTGTACATCAGCTGTTCGGTGAAATGCCTAAGAGAAGTAAATTGTTGGAAATCTTAAGGTTAATATATGGTAGTGGTTTGGAGTTACATGGTGTACAACTATTTTATATAATCTAATTATGGAACAGACCACAACTTCTATATTCTCAAATTGATACATGCATGACCCAAAAGTTAACAGGAGCCTTGATACCAAAATAAAACATCCACTTCACAGGAACTGAACGGTAAAATTTATATAATAAATTGAGATGGTAATGAGTGCACTATGTAATAATTAGACACATTGAATTGTGAATCAAAACGAGGTACATGATGACATACATTAGACAAGTAAATTTTGTAAGTGTAAATATGCCTTAGTGAAATGTCTTATTACATATTGAAATTTGCATGTCCTGATTGCACAAGATTATTTGTTTGATTAGTGTAGCTTGGTTGTGCTCGGTTGCCAATTACTCGTAGTTAAAGTCTTGAAGTTGGTATTCTTATTGCATAAACGAGTTGCACGACATACGCTAGCATCATGAACTGAACCATATTTCTGTTTGCATGAAATTAACTTGTATGCATGGTACAAGGCATTAGTTTGGAGTTGTTGCTTGCTTGTTTGTTTAGTTGCTAATTGGTTGTATTGTTGATGCTTGCTTGGTTGCTTGCTTTGTTGTTTGATTGGTAATTAGTTGTAGTTTAAGTTCTTGAATGTTCTTTTGAAATGCATAGCATGAATGCATGAATTGTCATAATGAGTATGCACATATATTCTAGAATTGAATTGTGACAAAACTTGAAGAGTTTAGTGGCAAAATAAGATTGTAGTATATGCTAGTGTTATATTTTAGAATAAAGCATGAAGATGCATGATCACATATTTTTATATCAAAATCTGAAAATGAAGTATGATGTTCAAATTTAGATTTTGGTTTTAGATAAGACATGATTTGCATCAAGTGTTCGAGTTGCATTGCATATGCATAGATGATATAGAACATGAGCTGAACTAGAACTTTTGCAGGTTATACTTGCATGCATGATAAATAGCATGATATGAACTATTTACTTGCATTAAATGAACCTTCAATAGAAATGTGAATATGACTTGCATTCATAGAACACATGGACTTGCTTGTATATGGAATGTCTTGTATGTACTTTGATGGAAATTGAAGAATGAAATTTGTGAGCTGTGTAGGCCCCATATTCGGGTAGCGCATGGCAAGAGCCGTGTAGGCGCCATATTCGGGTAGCGCATGGCAAGAGCCGTGTAGGCGCCATATTCGGGTAGCGCATGGCAAGTGCCGTGTAGGCGCCATATTCGGGTAGCGCATGGCAAGAGCCGTGTAGGCGCCATATTCGGGTAGCGCATGGCAAGAGCCGTGTAGGCGCCATATTCGGGTAGCGCATGGCAAGAGCCGTGTAGGCGCCATATTCGGGTAGCGCATGCAAGTGCCGTGTAGGCGCCATATTCGGGTAGCGCATGGCAAGAGCCGTGTAGGCGCCATATTCGGGTAGCGCATGGCAAGAGCCGTGTAGGCGCCATATTCGGGTAGCGCATGGCAAGAGCCGTGTAGGCGCCATATTCGGGTAGCGCATGGCAAGAGCCGTGTAGGCGCCATATTCGGGTAGCGCATGGCAAGAGCCGTGTAGGCGCCATATATTTGAGAATTGTAACGCATGGTAAACAAAGGAAAATATATTTGACCGGATTTATGCTTGGTGCAAGAACTTGTAATGCATGATAAACAAAGGAAAATATTTGCAAATTGATATACTTGAACAATTGTGCATATTTGAGAATTGCTAAGTTTGGAACAAAGCATGGTTAAACAATAGGGTTGCATAAGTAAATTGGATTGAACATTGAAGTCTAGTGCACATGAGCATTGCATATTATAATATTTGGTTATGCTTGATTGTTATAGCTATTAATTGTTTCTCTAGTTTGCTGATTTTCTTTTATGGTATTTGAGCATTTCTTAAAGCGAATGTTGAATTTATTTAGTTTTTCCTCTTGACTTGATTGCGGTGTTACTTTTTATAATTGTGTTCAATAGCTAATTGATCCGTGAGCTTTTAGATTGCATAACTGAATTCTTTCATAAATTTCTTATTTGCATCACATGCGAGTATATAGAAGACATGAGTTGAACAATGCTGGTAGTTGATATGCATGGCATGTATATATATTTTCTAAAACTGGCGCATGACATAGTAGGAAGCAAATTGACCGAAATAGGAGTTCGATGTAGATGAATCATTTGCGTGATATGAATGCATAGCTTTTCTCATGAACATATGACATGGATGCATTAGGTTGCACATGAGGCATGAACATAATATCTGAAATTAAAGTATGGTTGATTTTTAAGCATTTGATTAAAAAGAATGAGATATAGTTGAGTTATGCATTGTAAATTTTATGTTGATTGTCATAGTCATATAGATTGATTATATAAAGTTCTGAGTTGCTGATTTTTGTTATCATACATGAGTATTCCATAAAGTAAAGTTCTAATATTTTCGTTGATTGATTATAGTTGAAGCTAGTTTATTGGAATCTTATATTATTATTATGGTCTATATTTTTGGTGCTCGGTGCTGTTTTGGTTTCAGTTGGTTGGGTCTTAGAATAACTCGACTGGAACTGAATACCGCACTGGGAGATTTTCAATCTCTCATATTTCCACTTTGTGGGTTCCAGGTACAAAACACAAGATAAGGAATTATGATTTCGAACTTGAAGACTGCGGGACTTGCAACGAAAGAAAAAAAAAAAGTAAGTTATGTCATTGATAATGTATATGTATATATGTGATTCTGTAAAATGATTGAAACGCCTTGCGCTATTATGCGCGGCGGGTTGTCGGCCCTGTTGCTGGGTTGTGACATGCATCAACACCCATAAATGTCAATGAGAAGTTGGTGAAAGATGATGGTACAGGAGCTGCTGATGCAACAAGGTTTAGAAGTTTGGTTGGAGGTTTATCTGACACACACAAGGCCTGACATCTCATACGCAGTAGGAGTGATCTCTAGACACATGCAGAATCCAACCAAACATCATTTTGGTGCAGCAAAAAGAGTGTTGAAGTATATCTCTGGCACAACCGATTATGGGCTATGGTATGGCAGCACAAATGCATTTAACTTGATTGGTTACAGCGACAGTGACTGGGCTGGATGTGCAGAAGACAGAAGAAGCACCTCAGGTTACATGTTCTCATTTGGATTCAGTCCGATTAGTTGGAGTTCGAAGAAGCAGGCAACAGTGGCATTATCCTCTTCAGAAGCTGAGTATGTTGCAGTCAATTCAGCAGCTTGTCAAGCAGTTTGGCTTAGAAGAATTCTTGAAGATGTTGGACAGGTGCAGCAGCAACCTACACAGATTTTCTGCGACAATCAATCAGCCATAGCAATGACAAAGAACCCAGTGTTCCATGGAAGGTCAAAGCACATCGACATTCGAGTTCATTTCATCAGAGATCTAGTGGCAGAGAAGATAGTTGAGCTCAAGTTTGTTACTTCAGAAAATCAAAAGGCAGATATTCTAACCAAGGCGTTGGCACTAAGCACATTTGAAAATTTGCGGAAGAAACTTAGAGTAACCAATTTTGAATCAAGGGGGAGTGTTGAGAATTAATTCAGAATTGGTTCTAGAAAATCTGCAGAAATTAAGTTGGTTAGAAAGCAGTTTTCTGACGTGTAAAACTGCTATGAGTGCTGCGTTATTTTAGTATAGTTATTATTTTTAGTACATGTTCTGTAGTGGGTAGTTATTAGTGGGTAGTTATTTTTAGATAATTGTTGTACTTTATAAATTCTGTAGACTATGTATTTTCAGTATGCGTTTGAAATAGGTGTTGCTTCTATTCTGAAAAATCTCTCTGTCTCTGAAAAATACTGGCACAGCAGCACAGTTTATTTTTTTCACTGTTATGATCTATTCCTCTATCAATTAGCAACAAACCTTGTGTTCTTTTACTGCTGTTAATTCTCCCATAACCCAACAAATATCTGAATCCTTGGTGGTACCTTTAGCTTCCAAATTCTATGCACAGAGGAGGCCACCGTTGGTTTATTTTTAAAACCTTGATAAGCATTCAAATTCCATCACACACATCATCTTGGCCTGTACTACCAGCAGCTTGTCTTTGCAGCATGCTTTGCAAGTCAGCTAGTTCCTTTTCAAAATCATCAGTCGTTCCATTTTGAAACATTTCTTTGATACTAGATTCTCTGATCTATTGCCCCTTTGTATAATAAGTTGAATGTTGAATATAACAGCCCTTGACCGCAATTATGATTCCAAAATTAAACTGTTGTTCCTTCTCCTAAAATTCTTGTACATGCATATAAAGACTTATAACCTTTATATTTTATTTTGGCATGGCTTTCATATCAATGTACTTTTTAACTTTACTATCATAATATTTTACTGACGCATACTAAAACTAGTATCGTGCCCGTGCATTACAACGAGGACATATTATAAGAGGACAAAAAAAATTCTTGTACAAAATGAATTATTTTAAAATAAATAATGAAAAGAATAATTATTCAACAATATCCATAAATGATATTAAAATAGATTGGTTCTAAATCCAAAATATAAATAAAAAGTTTATTAGTATAATAAGAGCAAAGAAATATTTAAAATAATGATGCCAAACCAATGAATAAAAATATTCGGAATGTTTTTGTCACAAGGTAATTAAGAAAAAGAAGTAGATCATGGTACCTGCTGGATGGCACTAGAGGTTCCGGGTTGCCTGAAACCGACCATTAAAAAAAATGTATAAGATTTGATTGAATTGACACAGAATTAATTAACAACCGGTACACCAAGATGTAACATGAAATGAAGAAAAACATTTCTCAATTAGAGACAATAGTATACCACTTGCATCAGTATTGACAAGACCAAACTGATACCAATTATGGAGCATAATTTGTTCTCCGCTAAAAAAAATAAAGAATAAAACTAATTAATTACCCAAGATTCATGAGGTGTTGTTCATCGATTACATGTTCTTTGTCTCCCATGAAGGCTTTTCTTAAAGCCTATTTACGTAAAGTACGTAAGAACGTTTATATCAGATTAATTTTAGTTAAATAGCCAAAATTATTGAAAAAAATCAAACATAAATAAAATAATGAGAGAACTAGGGTTTATTATGTCTACCTTAATACCTTCCAGCCTACTGCTCATCCATATTAGAACACATAAATAATACGAAAAGACAAAAATAATTTATTAGAAAAAGATGTAACTAACAACAGCTGAACAAACAAATAACCACATACAACTTTGAAACAATGCAATGACTAACATACCTCTCATATCTCTCTTTTGGACTCAAATTAACAAACCTGTTTACCATGTCCTCAAAATTGCTGAAAAAAAAATAGAAAACAATCAGATAATTTTAATCCTCAAATGATTTTCCAATATTCTCATTTCATCAAAATCAGTTCTACTTGTTCTCGCTTTGCAAAACAAAGCAATAAACATGTGACATTATCAACAGAACAAAAAGCTAGTAAACTGATACCAGCAATTAGTAATATTTTGTAAAAGGCTCACAATATAATTATGCCCCAATTATTCTATTAAGAAAACAAAAAGGAATCTTACAATTTATCCATAAATTCAGTTAACAACACAGATTACTCTTTCACCAAATTATCATGTAAATTATCATGTAAAGAGAATAGAAAAGGAATTAGAGGTTATGTACGTATTAGGTCCAAAAACAAGATCTGCCTTCCCATCGGGACTAAACGAGAGCGCAAGAACTGGGCTATCACATAGAATGGACAAATCATTCGCCTTCTTTGCATAGCCAAGTTTCCTCTTGCCATAGACCTTATTTCGTTCGCTGGGTTCCACCAGCCCGAGTTCCCTCTTATTTCGACCCATCCTATTAAATTATAAAAAAAAATGTAATTAGCAACCAAATTCTCAGATAAAATAAATGGTTTCATTTACCTCTTCTGACAAATTAGATTTAATGAGCCGGAACAAGGTTATTATATCATTATTCTTTATGAATGATAATTTTGAATGAGAACAAGGCACAAAACATGATAGAAGAGCCTATAATTCTTCCAATGGTTATGTGCCGATGGAAGATATATGTCATTATATCGGTATGAAACCTATTACTGATAGAAGAAAACTTGTATATGCTATTGGTAGTGGCTCTTCTTCTACCGCTCATATGTATATGCATGTATGCACAAATTACATTTTTTGTGTTTCCTATTTTATCTGTTTTTTTAGAATTGAATGAATTTCCTTACCACAAAATATAAACAAGAAGTTTTTATGTAGATAAAAAAAAAAAATTCTGATGAAAAAAATCAAACTTATAACAAATTATTGAAGAACTCACCTATGAAATATAATAGTGGTTTTATGGACAAGAATAAAAATCACTTTTCTTCACAAATTCACTCGATGTATCACCAATACAAGGCTACTTGACCATTCTCTCCACTTATATAGGACTTTATACGCTAAAAATAGAAACCGTTTTCAATTCATTTTTAGTAAACTTTTGATAAAAATACTATATATAGCCAACTTTAAGTGGGTGCAAAATAGCAACTCTTTCCAAAATTTGCTTGTCATACCAAAAATAATCACATAACAAATTGGGAATGACTACATAATGCTCTAATTTTTGTCCAACCCTATTTTATCAATTGACTTAACCAAATAAGGTTATCAATTATGGCATGTGACAATAGCCGTGTTGACAACTTTTGTTAAGTCTGTCAAAAATAAAGATAAAAATGATCACGAAACTAATTTTGTCGTCTATTTGAGAAAATATAATTCTTTCTCACAGTGGCTCTGATAAGCTAGATCACTTGCAATTACATGATAATTAAGGTAGATCACTCGTCTGGTCGGAAATCACTTTATTCATAGATCAATTTGGTTTAAGTAGAAGTGTTGTATATCTAATTACTTATTTTATTGTATTGTTTTACCTAGATAGATTCCGTACATATGTTTATTAACAGAAGTTACTGCTCGTCTGGATGATGGTAATAAAGAAAAGAAAATATAATTTGTGTGGATACCAGTAGAGACTTGGTACGGTCTTGAAGTAAAGTTGGCTCACTTAAGTTTACACGATTTTGAGAGAATTGAAAAAGATCAGAAAAATGGAAAGATTGGTACGAGCTGAGATGTTAATGTGGAATATCTGATCGAGTTCAATGAAAACCGTATTTCATTGGAAGCAGATCTAGAGAGGGGATGTAACTTGTAACCCTAGTAGAAGTTGACATAATTTTCTCTTAAAAAAGAAAGAATTTTATTAAGATGAACATTTAGTAAGCATTAACTATCTTCCCTTTTTCGATCTTGACATTTATGAGGTATTATTTTGAGAAAAACAGGGCCGTTAGAAAAAAATTAGGAAATAAAGAAATGCTCAACTTTGGGCCCTGATTTGATTCATTAGCTGATTCAACAAGCCCTGATTTGGGCTCTCTTTCATTGTTGATTGAATAGTGAAGAGTGAATTGTTTCCTTCTCTACAATTTCTGTTGGCATCAAATTCTGTTGCCATTTCTTTGTAGATTGAAGAGTGAATTGTTCTCGTCTCTATTATGCTATAAATCAAGCAAGGAGCTTAAACAATGTCACGTTTTTTCTTTTATTTATTTAGGAAGAATAGTCAAAATACCACTTTTCATACTAGAATTTCTAAAATAAAAAAATTTTATCTACTTCCGAAAATAATGTTGGGTTCAAAAATAAAGAGAAGAATCTTGTTATAATATTTGAAATTCAATAGAAAAACATGAATCTCATTGAAACCACATCATAAATAGCAAAAGTACAATAGGGTCTTTAAAGAAAATAATATATATCTTAAATAAAAAGGTTTCAGTTAAGAAAACAACCTCATAAATCTTTATTAAAATGTGATCATAATAAAAGAAAAAATCAAGGGCAAAATTACAATGATATCCGTGCTACTTAACAAGCATGATACTTTCTGCAGAATCTTTTGCAACCAGAAATAATCACAATATATCAAATCAAATCTGTCCCATATAAAAATCAACAAGCAATCTTATCATACAAATGTCCATATAAATTAATAACTGATAATACACACCATATAAAATACACAACATATAAAGTGATTAGTACGAGCTCAAAACACATGAAAAAGACCAACTCTTAAACATTCAACACACAAAAAAAAGTACCTATAAAAATAAATAGGACATCGACACAATAATATTGTATCACCTGGACTGAAATTATTGTACAATATATTTTTCATGTTTTTCTTATCTCTTTTGTTTCTCCTTTTTCCCTTTTTTTTCTTTTTTTTCTTTATATATTTTGCCAAGAACAAATAAAGCATCAAATAAGTTCAACAGGTACACAAAATTATACAATCTCCCAGCAATAATTGTTCTGTAGAGTGAAGACTTAAAAAAGATGGATACAACAAATTTCTTCTAAAAGATAATCAAAGCAGATTCCTTTTTTGCTTTTGTTTTTTTTTGTTTTTTTGTTGTTATTTTGGTTTTCAGTTTTTTTTGTTGTGGTTTTATTTTTTTTAATTTTGGGGATGAGGTGGTGTGGAAGGTTGAGAATTGAAGAGCAGCAGAGGAAACATTGAAGAAAGTGAGCAAACAAGTGCAGCCTAAAAACTATTCCTTTTATCTGCAAGAGAAACAGAATTGAGAATAAAAGATTACCATTTATAGCATTAGCAGAGTATAAAAAATTATGGCTATCAGATGAATTATAAAAAAATATTTCATTGCTAGCATTAATTACTGACAAAAATACGTAAAGGTTTTCTTTCTCATGCTTTTACTCATTACATGGACATGGCTGTTAAAATAGACATTGAAATATGTAAACGGAAGAAGTTCAAAAATGAATAAAAAAGTTTTAACAGTTCGTACTCTCAAATGCAGAGAGTTGGAATAAAATATTTTTTTGTAAATTAAATAATTTCTGTTGGGAAAGACAATCTTTTGTACTTTTCTCTTGGAGAAAAATGTACCAGAATCTGCGAGTAAAATCCATGGCAACAAAAATAAATTGAAGAATTGGTTTAATGAATAGAAGTCACAAGTTCGAAACTCACACAATGAGAATTAAAATAAAAGCACGATATACCAACAAAAATAAATTGAAAAATAAAATTAAGCATACAAATGGCAAAAGGAAAGAGGCCAGGTACATTGGTACTGTTCATAGTGTTAAACCATACCAATTTTTTAAGAACATTAAATGACTGAAGGTATTGGTGGCCGGCCCTACTGCTTGATGTCCTGATTTTACTGGGCATTTTTCTTTCTACTGATGAATGTTTTGTACAAATGATTGTTAGAAAAGGAGGCCAGGTACATTGGCAATTATGCTTCGGCTAAGAAAAGGAGGCCAACATTTGGCCAATTATGGTTCCAGGCACTGTTTAAAACTCCTATCAAATTTCCAGTCATGAAGCTAAACAATAGAAATTTAAGTAGTATTTTGGTGAACCAAAAGGATGGAGGGGTCCAAATACATTTGTTAAGATCCCTGTATGACTGATCAAAATGATGTATCCATCTATCCATCAATAAAGAGAAGAAATAAATTTAAAAATAGAAGTGTTTTATCATGGGGTCTCAATATTAGCTTACCTTCGGTTGGAAAAATCACAGTTGGAGATTGAGCAAACAAGTCCAGCCTAACAACGATTCCCTTCTTCTGCAAGAGAAACAGAGTTGAGAAGAAAACATTAGCATCTTATAGCATCGGCATCGCAGGGAAAAATTATGGCTATCAGATGGATAATATATAAATATTGCAATGCCAACATTAATTACTAAGAACGTAAATGCATCATTCTAATGATATCACTTGTTACATGGATGTGTTTGTGAACGGAAGTAGTTTAAAAATGAATAAAAAAGTTTCAGAAGTTATTGCCCTGAAATGCTAATGGTTGGCATACAAGATTGCTGTAAAAGTATAATGGCAATAAAATGGGCTCTTTGGCCTTTCTTTCTGAAGAAAACAAGATTGCTGTAAATCCACCAGCACAAAAATGAAATAAATAATTGGTTTACTGAATAGAAGTTGCAAGTTCCGAACAAACACAATGAGACTTAAAATAAAAGGCCAAGGAAGTATAAGTATGGTATACCAACAAACCAAAAATCAGAGTATGAAAAAGGAAAAAGGAAGGAGGATAGAGGTCTGGTACACTGGTACCGTTCATGAGTGCTGAACCATTCTAGCAGTCCAGCACAAAACCAGACCAGCTAGAAGATGCCTTGTTTCCTCTTTTATTAACGATTTAGCCAAAATCTAGGCAATTATGCTCCTTAATGTCAAGTTCAAGGTCGTACCAGTAAGGTATTTTTATCAGATTTTATTCCAAGTACCCTTTGAAACTATATCGATTTTCCAGTCACGGAAAGACAACAGAAATTTAAATGTTTTGGTGAACCAAAAGGATAGAGCACTCTAAAGAAATTTGTTTAGATCACTCTAAAGACTTCTCAAAATGATTTATCCATCAATAAAGAGAATAAACAAATTAAAAAATACAAATGGTTTACAGAGGAGTCTCAAAATTAGCTTACCTTCTGTTCGAAATGTGACAGTGGTGATTCCTTCATGAAACCTGACCCGGTAAGGGCCACCCTTGTTGAAATTAGTGTACAATATTTTTTTCTTCCTCCTTTTCTTTTTTTCCTTTTTTTTCCTTTTTTTATTTTTTTTTCCCTTTTTTTGGTTTTTTGGCATAGTTTTCCAAGAACATTAAAAGCATCAAATAAGTTCGACAGTTACACAATATTATACAATCTCCCCGCAATAATTGTACTGGAGAGTGAAGACTAAAAAAGATAGATACAACAAATTTCTTCTAATAGATAATGAAAGGAGATTCTTCTTTTGCTTTTCATTTTTTGGTTTTTTTGTTGTTATTTTGGGTTTTCAGCTCTCTTTGTTGTTTCGGTTTTGTACAGGTGGTGTGGAAGGTTGGGGAATTGGAGGAGGAGGCAGTTGGAGATATGGAGAGGCAGTAGAGAAAAAATTGAAGAAAGTGAGCAAACAAGTCCAGCCTAACAACGATTCCCTTCTTCTGCAAGAGAAACAGAGTTGAGAAGAAAACATTAGCATCTTATACCATTAGCAGAGTAGAAAAATATTATGGCTATCAGATGAATTGTAAAAAAATATTGCAATGCCAGCATTAATTACTGACAAAAATAATTGTTACATGGACATGTCTGTTAAAATGGACATATTGAAATATGTAAACGGAAGAAGTTCAAAACTGAATAAAAAAGTTTTAACAGTTCGTACTTTTAAATGCTGATAGTTGGAATAAAATACTTTTCTGTAAATTAAATAATTTCTGTTGGGAAAGACAATCTTTTGTACTTTTCTCTTAGAGAAAAATGTACCAGAATCTGTGACTAAAATCCATTGGAGCACAAATTAATTGAAGAATTTATTTACTGAATGGAAGTTGCAAGTTAGAAACACACACAATGAGAATTAAAATAAAATGGCCAAGGAAGTATAAGCACGATATATCAACAAGCCAAAAATACAATTTAGCATGAAATTTGAAAAACGAAAGAGGCCAGGTACATTTGTACTGTTCATTAGTGTTAAACCATACCAATGTTGTAAGAACATTAAATGTCTGACGGTACTGGTGGCCGGCCCCACTGCTTGATGTCCTGATTTTACTGGGCATTTTTCTTTCTACTGATCAATATTTTGTCCAAATGATTGTAAGAAAAGGAGGCCAGGTACATTGGTATTGTTCATTAGGATGCCTTGTCTCCTCTGCTAGTTATGGTTTCAGCCAAAATTTTGGCAATTATGCTCCTTAATTCTAAGTACTAGGGCCGTATCAGTAAGTTTTTTTTATTAAAATATTGCAGGCACCGTTTAAAACTCCTATCAAATTTCCAGTCATGAAGCTAAACAATAGAAATTTAAGTGTTTTGGTGAACCAAAAGGATGGAGGGGTCTAACTACATTTGTTTAGATCCCTGTATGACCGATCAAAATGATGTATCCATCTATCCATCAATAGATAGAAGAAATAAATTTAAAAATAGAAGTGTTTTATCATGGGGTCTCAATATTAGCCTACCTTCGGTTGGAAAAATCAGTTGGAGATTGAGCAAACGAGTCCAGATGGATAATATATAAATAGAAACAGAGTTGAGATGAAAAGATCAGCATCGGCTTAGCAGAGAATAATTATGGCTATCAGATGGATAATATATAAATATTACAATGCCAACATTAATTACTAAGAACATAACTGCATCATTCTGATGATTTTACTTGTTACATGGACATGTTTACAAACAACGTTAATATGTAAAAGGAAGTAGTTCACAAATGAATCAAAAAGTTTCAAAACTTATTGCTCCGAAATGCTAATGGTTGGGATAGCTGTAAATTAAATAGTTTCTACTGGGAAAGACAACTCTTATACTTTTTCTTTGGAGAAAAATATTAGAGAATCCTAATGAACAGTTAAGTCTTTTTTATCATATTTTATTTCAGGTGCCTATTGAAACTCTTATCGATTTTCCAGTCACCGATAAACAGCTGGAATTTAAATGCTTTGGCGAACCAAAAAGATATATAGAGGGGGTCTAAAAACATTTGTGTTTAGAAAATGATGCCTTCCCTCTAATGACTAATTAATCAAAATGATGTATCCATCAATAAAGAGAAGATATAAAATTACAAATAGAAGTGGTTTACTGTGGGGTGTCAAAAGTAGCTTACCTTCTGTTGGAAATGTCACAATGGTGCTTCCTTCGACAAACAAGACCTGGAATTTAGGGCCACCCTTCTTGAACTTCTCCATCAGAGTTGGACAGTCTCTAATTTCCAGCATACAAAGATTCCTGGGAAGTTCTTCCAATTCACATAGCTTTCGACATTTTTCAATATGCAACGAAAAAAGATTCCTGGGTAGTTCTTCCAGTTTACATAGGTTTGGACAGTCATTTAGAATCAGATTCTGGACAGATGCACAATTTTTCAAGTTCTTCGGTAGATGGGTAGTTTCACACCTATTAAAGCTCAAACGTCTTAGAGAGGTAAGAGATTGAAAAACCTCATCATCTGAAGATTCTCCTTGAACAAGAGAAATTGTCAAAACACCTATTGAGGAGATAGTTTCATTTGATAGTATCAACTTCAATATTTTCAAGTCATCAACAATAACATATTGAAGTGCAAATGCGTACTTGTCCATGGGAGATGAGAGGTTGATTGCAGGGCAGTGTATTACCAGCAGACGATGAAGTGCAGTTAATGAATTCAATCCCTCCAAATGACCGTCCCATCCCACTAAACTCAGCTGCTTGAGAAGAGACAGGTTACCAACATCAAGGGCACGAATAATATCTGAGACATTACGGGCATGAATAACATCAGCAGTTGAGCACAAATAAAATTTTAGTATCTCCAAGGAGGAAGGCAAAGAATCATCTGATATGTTCAAATTGGGGCAGTTCTCTAATTTGAGCTTTATCAAAGAGGTCAAGGATCCAATACCTCCTAAGGAACTGAGCAAATAACATCCTTTAATGGTAAGAGACTTGAGGTGCTTCAATGAACAAAGGACTTCCTTGGGAGGAAGAGAGGTTATTGTCTGAATTAAAGATAGTTTGAGTTTAAGCAGGGAAACAAGGCATTGTATGGAGGTGGATAATGCATCATCAGTAATGCTACATGATGATATCTCAAGGTAAGTGAGTGAAGACGGTAATGTTGGAATATTTAGAGAGGAAAACAAGAGAAGCAGACAAAGTTCAATATTATCTATAGAAAAGGAAGATACAGAATGTCTATTATCTAACTGCTATATAAAGCAGAATAGATCCGACCCCTGAAGAGTTACACCCCTTCACTTAACAAACAGTTACAAAATAGAGTGCACCTAAATTAGCATTTAAATAAACAAAGACAACCCTAATAAAAGTAAATTTACTCACAGCCCTTCACTCATTTCTCTAATAACAGAAATTATCTAAGTTTGAATCATTTATTCAACACCCCCTCTTGATTCAAACTTGGTTACTCCTATCTTCCTGCGCATAGCTAGAAAATCAGCTGCTGGTAGCGCCTTGGTCAGAATATCAGCTTTCTGGTCTGCAGTGGGCACATATTCCAATTCAATAGTGTTATTTGTTACTAACTCCCTGATGAAATGAAGTTTAATATCAATGTGCTTTGATCTACCGTGATACATCGGATTTTTGCACATAGCTATTGTTGATTTGTTGTCGCATTTAATCACTACTGATCCTTCCTGTCGCTTCCCAACATCTTTCAAAATTCTACTGAGCCATACCCCTTGACACGCTGCTGTACATACTGCTACATACTCCGCTTCGGTTGAGGAAAGTGCTACTGTTGGCTGTTTCTTTGATTTCCAGCTGACCGGACTTAACCCCAAACAGAACAAGTAACCAGATGTACTCTTCATATCTTCATAACACCCTGCCCAATCACTGTCACTGTACCCAGACAAATTTCCTGTACTCTTTCTATCGTACCACATCCCATACTCAGTTGTTCCAGAAATGTACCTCAGAATTCTTTTTGCTGCTCCCATATGGTGTTTTGTTGGATTGTGCATAAATCTCGATACAACTCCAACTGAAAATGAAATATCAGGTCTTATGTGAGTAAGATAAATTAAACCACCCACCATACTTCTGTATCTCACACCATCAGCTGATGCACTTCCATCCTCCTTGACTAATTTTTCTTTTGCGTTCATGGGTGTACTCATTGCCTGACAGTTCTCCATCTGGAATCTTCTTAAAAGGTCACAGGCATATTTCTTTTGTGATACAAAAATGCCCTTGTCATCTTGAATCACTTCCAAACCCAAGAAATATTTCATCCTTCCTAAGTCAGTCATTTCAAACTTCTTTTTCATACTCTCTTTAAACTGATCAATTAAACTCTGATTTGTTCCCATGTAGATCATGTCATCCACATAGAGACACACAATCAGCAGTTCATTTCCACCATTTTTCTTTATGTAAAGATTAGGTTCACTACTGCTTCTTTCAAAACCAGTTTCAAGAAAGTGACTATCAATTTTACTGTACCATGCTCGTGGTGCCTGTTTTAATCCATACAGAGCCTTATCCAATTTGTATACATGCTCCTTTTTCCCGTGAACTTCAAACCCCTTTGGCTGCTCTATGTAAACATCCTCCTTCAATTCCCCATTTAAGAAGGCTGATTTTACATCAAATTGATACACTGTCAGTTTTAAATGTGCTGCAATTGCTAAAAGAGTTCTTATGGTTTCAAACCGTGCCACAGGAGAAAATGTCTCATCAAAATCAACTCCCTGCTCTTGAGTGTACCCTCGCACCACAAGTCTAGCCTTATGCTTCAGTATTTCACCCTCTGGTCCTACTTTAGTTTTGTATACCCATTTCACCCCAATTACATTTTTCCCTTCCGGTAATCTTACCAATCTCCAAGTTTTGTTCTTCTCTATTGCTGCAATCTCATCCTTCATAGCTACTTTCCACTCATCCTTCATATCTGCTTCTTCAAAACATGTCGGATCAGCCACTAACATTACTTGCGTTGATTCATACAAGTCTTTTAGTGCTTTTGTCTTCCTGTTTGTGAGCTGCACATCTCTTCCCCTCCTGGTATAAGTTTTTAGAGGAGTTTCGACAGCCTCATTTCTATCCGAACTCTCCTCCTCTTCACTTCTATCACTTTCATCTTCTATTAACTCACTGTCAGTCACTATAACAGTTTCTTTTTCAGTAGCTACCGCTTCTTTCTTCTCATCAAAATCCCAACATGACCCTTCATTAAAAACAACATTTCTATTCACTGTAACCTTTCCACTTACAGGATCATATAATCTGTACCCTTTTGACTGCTCACTGTACCCAATAAAGATTTGTTTTAGAGTTTTGTCATCAAGTTTACTTCTCATGTGATCATCAATGAACCCATAAGCTATACAACCGAATACTCTAAAATAACTTACATCGGGTTTCTTTCCAGACCAGGCTTCCAATGGAGTGACTTCACTCACTGCCTTGGTTGGTGATCGGTTCAGTATATGAACCGCTGTTCCTACAGCTTCAGCCCAAAATTGATTAGGCAGCTTCTTGTGTTTCATCAAACTCCTTCCCATTTCAACTACTGTTCTATTCTTCCTTTCTGCTACACCGTTTTGTTGCGGTGTATACGGTGTGGTCAGCTCACGGTGTATTCCTTCTACTTCACAAAATTCATTGAACTCTCTTGAGGTAAACTCCCCTCCCCTATCCGATCTTAGAATTTTTATACTGCTGCCTGATTGTTTTTCAACCAACGCTTTAAACTTCTTGAACACATTGAATGTTTCAGATTTGGCCTTAAGAAAATAAATCCAACTTCTCCTACTAAAATCATCAGTGAACAATAAGAAGTACTTACTGCCACCTAAAGATGTAGTCTTCATTGGCCCGCATAAATCGGTATGCACAACCTCAAGAATGTTCTCAGTCTTTCTACTTTGATTCTTTGGAAATGATATTCTGGATTGTTTTCCATACACACATCCCTCACAAAATTCTACTTCATCAATCGCAGGTATACCATAGACCATCTCTTTATGACCCAATAACTTCAAACTTGACTCATTTAAATGCCCATATCTCTGATGCCATAGGTCAGAGATCTTCGTCCCCTTTGCAATTAATGCCCGATCCATCACAGTGGTCATTTCTAGAGGAAACAATTTGTTTGCAGCCATTTCTACTTTTACAACTAACTGGTCACTTGTCTTCTCTTTTATGGTACAGGTTTTACCATCAAATACAACTAAATAACCGTTATCAGTCAATTGCCCAATACTCAACAAGTTTTGCGACAACTTCGGAATGAAATACACGTTTTGAAGATTTTTCATACCGGTTGCTGTAAGAACAGATACTGTCCCTTTACCTTCTACTTGAATCATCTTATTATCTCCGAGTTTCACTTGATGCTTAAAAGATTCATCAAGAGTGACAAACTGCTCCTTATGCCCTGTCATGTGATTTGAGCATCCGCTGTCCAGAAACCAAATTGTGCTTGGATCAATTTTGTGATTGGTGTATGCCATGAAAAGTGCATCATCTGTCTCCTCATACTCCTCTTCATTCTCCTGGGCGAAACTTGCCTGACCTTCTTCTCTTCTTTTGGTGTAACACTGAGATTGTAGATGTCCCAGTTTGTTACAATAATAGCAACGCACCACCCGTTTATTTGGCTCTTGACATTCAGATTTGTAATGTCCCATCTTATTGCAGTTATAACATCTAACTCCTTTCTTAAACTCATCGGATGAGTCACAATCTGACGAATCAATATTCCTTCCCCCTCTGGAATTCGATTCTCCAGTGGTGCTTCCCCCTCTCGAACTTGATCCCCTGCCTCTTCTCCCTCTAGCGGAACTACCCCTGCTTCTTCCTCTTCCTCTCACAACTTCTCCTCTTACATAAAAGGCTTGTTCTCCAACCGATTCTTCCCTTTTCTTTAATCTAGATTCATGTGTCTGTAGAGATCCAGTAAGTTCAGCAAATGAATAATTTGCTAAATCTTTGGATTCCTCAATCGCAGCGACAACATGATCAAAATCAGGATTTAGACTTCTCAACACTTTGGAAACCACCGTCTGATCTGACACCGTATCACCGTATACCTTCATTTGATTCACCACATCCTGCACCTTTGTAAGAAAAGTTTGGATGTTCTCTTCAGGCTTCATCTGCAGTGTCTCAAAATCCCTTCTCAATCCCTGAAGTTTCATCCCCTTTACCCGAGTGTTCCCTTCAAACGAAGTAGACAGATTCGTCCAGGCTTCTTTAGCATTTTCTGCTGCTGCGATTTTGGGAAAGACTGCATCGCTAACACCTTGTTGAATAAAGCACATCGCCCTTGAATCCTTTTTAACACTTTCTGGATCAGTTCCCGTCAAACCCGGATCAATCATGTCCCATAACCCATGAGACTTAAGCAGCGTTTTCATCTTGATACACCAGAAATTGTAATTCTCTCCATCAAATTGAGGAATGACAGATTGATTCATGGCTCTGATACCAGTATGTTGGAATATTTAGAGAGGAAAACAAGAGAAGCAGACAAAGTTCAATATTATCTATAGAAAAGGAAGATACAGAATGTCTATTATCTAACTGCTATATAAAGCAGAATAGATCCGACCCCTGAAGAGTTACACCCCTTCACTTAACAAACAGTTACAAAATAGAGTGCACCTAAATTAGCATTTAAATAAACAAAGACAACCCTAATAAAAGTAAATTTACTCACAGCCCTTCACTCATTTCTCTAATAACAGAAATTATCTAAGTTTGAATCATTTATTCAACAGGTAAAACCAACTTGGACTCTTCATTTTTATAGAACATTGTTTCCATGTGGCAATGCATGAATATAACCCAGGCATCCAAAAGCTGCTCTCGAGAATAATCTTTATTCCGAGGGTCAATTGTCAATATCTCTGCCCACTCATCTAAAAGTGTATCCGTAGAGTCATCAAATGCACCTTCCAATCTGTGTTTCACGAAAAGAAAAAAAAGGTTCACATTTGACTCAAAATTTCCGTGTAATAGTACATCCTCTGGTTTCAGGCAGTCTGCTATTAACTTCACGACCTCATGTTTGGATTGGTTTCTTTCTTCCTTCTTCAACAAATCATCACCAGAGAAATAACTAACTTGAGGGATATTGCTAATCTCTAAAGAAGTGAGATTTGGTGGAAAGGTAGGCATTTTATTAAGGTTCTTAAGCCCCCGTAGTACAAGTCTTTCACAATTGGGAAGTGATTCATGAATGGATGAGATTTCTTTTACTTTATCACAATCCATTATTGCGAGCGATGTGAGATGCTTTAGTGAATTCTGACTTTGGAGCCAATTTGGAATTCTATCTCCTCCAAATCCTTTAACTGTGAGAACACTTATATTAGGATGAGGTTGCAATGCATCTAGTAATTGAACATGGTGAGTAGAGAGACCTATAACATTATTGGAGTCTCTTTCATCAGAGTTCCACTCAAATTCTAGTGTTATGAGATGCGTTTTATTTTGCATATTGGCCTTTATAGCATCCTCTGTACTCGCTACATTCTCAAGACCTGCAATGCGCATTTTTCCTCGAAGCTGATTTAAATTTTCTAGTTGGTGCAATTCATACCCACATTCCTTCCTTACAATGAAATGATCAAGCTCTTGGAGGGACGTCAGCCTTCCAACATGAGAAATATGGGACATTGTCTCCCTACTTACATAAAACCACCTCAAGCTAATGAGTTTACAAAAATCCTTTGGTAGGGATTCACAATTTGACATGCTAAGCCTTTGGAGGTGGTAAAGTTTGCAAATGGAATCAGGAAACTTCTTAAGAGGCTCATAGCCAATAATACTGAGATAACGGAGATGTTTTAAATTGCCCATAGAGTCTGGCAAATCATCAAAACATTTGTCAAGATGTAACACCCGTAGTTTTTCCATGTGTTTCAATATCTCTTGCAATACATTCTTTGGGACAACACTGTCAGGTTCCACAAAAAAAGTGCGTATATTGTGCATGAGGCATAATTTTTCTTTTAGTTCGTTTATCATGCTTGAGGGCAAAAGGATGTGGCGAATGTTCTCACTTCTAGATAACATGTTGCTTATGTGGGAAGAAACTTCTCTGGAATTAGTTGAGTCAATTCTGATCAAATCATCACCTTGAACCCGCTCTGCAAGATCATGAAGCAGGTCATGAAGTTGATAATATTGTTTTTCCTCTTTAACTTCAACTTCTTCAATAAAAAACCTCGATAAGAGCTCATGAAAGTAATTTTCACCGATATCCTCCAACCTTTCTTCCTTATCTCTTGGCCTTATAAAACCTTCTGCCATCCATAAACCAATTAAAAACTCTCTTTGGATCGTAGTGCCTTTTCCAAATATACTACAGATTGCAAAACAACGTTGGAGATCCAGAGGCAGCTGCTGATAGCTCCAGATCCTCGCTTTCATGTTATCTCCCAACCAATCTTTTTCTGCTACTTCCTCCCAATGCCTTGGGTCAAGATTTCCACTCAACTGATGACCCACTAGCTTTGCCGCACCAGGATCTCCTTTTAGCTTAACAGCTATTTTTCGACCTATTTTTTCGAATTTTTCTTTTGGCAAATGAGTATTGCTAGGCCAAGCATAGTGCATAAAGAGTTCCAAAAATTGACTCTCCTCTATCTCGACTAAATTATAGGTCTCTACTTCTGAAACTCGGCCAAGGCCGGCTTGTCGTGTAGCATTTTTGGATTGAGTTGTAAGTACAATTCTGCTCTCTGGTAAGCAATTACTTAAGCAACCAATGAAAGTCTCCCATTGGGCAACAATATCCTCAGTATCACTCCAAAAATCATCTAGCACAAGCAGAAGTTTCTTAGAACCTAACATGCGTCCAATTTGTGATGAAAGAGGTTGAAGATTTTTAGAAGGATTATTATTAGGAGTGTGTTCATTTGCCTCTATGTTTTCTATCATGCTCTTAATCACGTGAGTGGCCTCAAATTTGCGAGGGGCATGCACCCACACACAAAGATCAAAATGTTTCTGTCCATCCATATGTTTATAAGCATACTGGGCAAGTGTAGTTTTCCCAACACCAGAACGTCCCGTAATGGCAATTATAGGGATAACTGGCCTAGAATTGAATGTTTTTGTGAGTAAGCATACTATTTCATTTTTATCTTTCTCACGACCAAAAACACTTATCGGAGGCGTTGCACTTGTATCCCTGTGAGCATCACTACAACTAGCATTTTCTTGGTCCTCCAACAAATCACGAAATTCGTTGGCCTCCTTTACAATTTCTATGAGTTTGTCTATACAACCCTTCAGCTTGATTTTTTTCCGGGAGAAAATAGATAAGCTATCTTTTAACCTCTGTGGTACAATTTGGGATGGTAAACTAGTTCCGGTTCCCCTCTCACTCTTCTCCTTTTGTTCTAGTGATTTTCTATCCTTCATTACCTTTTGTTTAAGCAGTTCATACTCAACTAGGTCGATTGCTTCCTCAGCCTCATAGTATGCACCCTTGAGCCTTTTGAGCCACTCCACTAGCTTTTCCTTGTTGGGGCTCTTTTCGGCTTTCTCAATCGCCAGAGAGAGGCGAGGAAGTACTGTGGCCTGAAGTATCTTCATTTTTTTGTCGATGCCAGTGCCGAGATGGTGATGTGCTTTGTCGAATAGTGTTTTGAACAAGGGGGACGCCAACCACCCTAAGGGGGTGAGAACAACCGCCTCAGCCATGGTTCTCTTCACGAGTTAAGTTGGATCACTTAATTTTGACACATGTTTTGGAGAGAGTTGAAGAAATTTCAGAAAAGTGGAAAGGAATGGTACGAGATGAGATGGTAATGGAGAAAGACTTGGTAGTTAGATCTGATCGAGTTCAATGGTTCTTTTCATTATTTTCTCTATTTTTTTCCTTGGAATTAGAATTGCGTTGAGGTTTGACAAAAAAAAATTGTAAAAGAAAAGCGTTCACAGGATGAGCAATAATGATGACATATTGTGTTGCGTGAGAAAATGAGCTGACAAGAACTAATTTTTTAATTAATCGTGTAACATACATATTTCCTCTGGCCAGGCTGTACAGCAGAGCCTGTGGTAGGTAGAAGTAAAGCCACACCAGATCCAGTCATAAAATTGTTTGGGTCCCAACTGTCTGAGTCAAATTACATTCTTCACTGCTGCATGTATGCGGCACAGGATAATTGACTACCCACCTACTTTGGACTTTTGGATGGTTTTATTATGATGAGGAGGGTTCCAATGCACCACCCTCTTTTGGTGCACCTAACGTGCATCCAAAATTCATATCTTCGTTTTCAAAGTTCAAATAGTCGATTCGAACCTTCCAACGTGTTCTTCATATTAAAATGTGCTTGGAGACCAAATTTTACATTTTTTGGAAATTTTTTACTATTTTTTCAGAATTTTTGATTAAACTAAACAATAATTTGAAATTCAGCAATGTGATGATTTTCAAAAATTCTGAAAAAATAGTAAAAAATTTCCAAAAAATGTAAAATTTGGTCTCCAAGCACATTTTAATATGAAGAACACGTTGGAATTTTCGAATCGACTATTTGAACTTTGAAAATGAAAATATGAGTTTTGGGTGCACGTTAGGTGTACCAAAAGAGAGTGCATTGGAACCCTCTATTATGATTAAGGTGAAATTGCCTATGTATCCCTCTAATCTCTTCTAATTTTCAGACAATTTTTTTTATCAAATTATTCCTCTCTATCAAGCTACCAATATCCAGTAATAACAAGGGTTGACAAGGATTATATCTTCATATTTCATCCTGTCAACTATTTCCTTTTTGTTAATAAATAAAAAGAACATGAGATTTTCTCAAATCGCATCTATGGGTTATCCGTTTGCTCCCTTATTAGAAGGTACAAATTCCAATATCCGTTAAAGATAATTCAGATATAGACTGTTGATTATAAATCATACTATTCATTTCAAATCAATCCGGACCGTACGTATATAAGGCTTCTATATAACTATAAATTAATCAACAGCTGCTCTGTTTTGGACGCCACAATAAAATTCATTTAATTGGAGAGGACCTGAATGAGCTCTACATATTAATTAGCCATAATAAAATCTTCTACACCAAATATATTTGAGTGGTTTTGTAAAACCAATATGAACATTTAAAAACAAAAGATTCCAATCCGCTCCTCTCCCTCATAATAATAAATTCAAAATTGTAGAATATATCTAAATATTATGATACAAGTATAATACGACAATAGAAGGCTTAGCAGGGTCTTGGAATAATAAAAAGTGACTAGAAAAAGCTTACAAGGTGAAACCGAAATTTTTATTCATATCCTAATAAAAACAAATGAATGGGGGATCCACTCCGAATGAATGGGGGTTAAGTGACCCCCATTAATTTCCAAAATTTTCATACTTTGACACGATTTTGCTATATAATTTAGAGTAAATGCTATGAATACTGTAAAATTGACTCACATACTTTTGTAAAAATTTCATATGATTGATCCCCTTACGAAAGTTCTAAGGTTTTGACCCCCATAACTTGAAAGTATGCCTAGGCCCATGATGGGTACTGTTTCTGTCCCACCGTTGGCATTGCCAACGATACATGTTTTAAAGTATTTTTTTGTGCTAAGAGAGAGAATAACTCTAATTATTTTGCATCGACGTTTCATCGATATCGTGCAATGAAACATCGATGCTCTTGTTCTGGGATTAACTAAGGTATAAAACATCGGCGCGTCATTGATGTTTTTGCAATAAAACATCAAAACATTTTTTTCCAAACTTAAATGGCCATAACTTTTGGTATGAAACACCAATTTGAGCATTTGACCACAATTTGGAAAGCTCACGAAGAGACTAAGGGCCTGATGATTGGAATATGTATTGAAAGGAAAACATATATTGTTAAGCCAATGTGAGCACAGGTGTTTAGAAAGTCACTTCCAAGAATATAATGAAGTGATTTCCTACCTATCTAAAAAAAGTAAAAACAAAAAAATTTAAAATTTAAAATTTGGTCTCAAAGTAGTTTCATATTGAGCAGTTCAGATCAACTGTTTGGACATTAAAAGAATAGATATAGAACCATAGTACGAACCTATATATGTGCGCTATGCATTGCATAATATTACAATACATATCTAAAAAGATGTATTGTAATACAAGACTTAATCATGATACCTTTTTGATAGCAGCATAGTCTATATATGGTTTCAATGGAGATCGGTGGATACCAGTGGCGGAGCCACAGGGACTAGGAGGAGGCACTTGCCTACCAGTAGCCTAAAATTATTTCCAAAAATATGTTTGTTTTTGGTTTTTTTTCCAGAAAAAATACTAAATAATTATACAATTATTTCTATATTCTGGAGAATTCGGATAACTATTGTATTTAAAATAATTATATTCTACTCTAAAATTTTTACCTCATTCTATTTTTTTTTTCCTGTTTCCATCCTAGACACTTTCATAAAATAAACAAAAATACAATACAATAAGTGCGTAGTGTTATGATAAAGTTTATGCAATAAGATTGAAGATTGAAGTCAACGAGTGAATATAATATGCCTGTAAATACGGTCAGAACAGTTAGCTTACACGCAACCAACAACTCTGATATCTAACCTTCTTTTTTTATTTTATGCTGCTCAAGTTGTAGGCGACAAGTATTTTTCTGATTTATCAATTCGTTTAATTCTACCGTTCATTTCAATTTATAATTATTTTGTAGCACATCATGCTAGCTCAAAGTTGATGATTCTTTCAGAGATGGAGACATGACAGCTGTCCATTTCTTTAATTAATCTCCCAACGTGCATCCATCTCTGCTCAGAAATGATAATTTAATATGGGCCCTGATTTGTATGAGTAGCTGATTCAACAGGCCCTCATTTGGGCTGACAACTCTTATGGGCTGGACGTCTTTCATTGTAGATTGAAGAGTGCAGAGTGAATTGTTTCCGTCTCTACTATTTCTGTTGGCATCAAATTCTGTCGCCATTTCTTTGTAGATTCAAGAGTAAATTGTTCTCGTCTCTATCATGCTATAAATCAAGCAAAGGAGCTTAAACAAGGTTACGTATTTTCTTTTGTTATTTAGAAAGAATAGTCAAATTAAATACCAGTCCAAAAATCTTCCTAGAACTCCTTAAATCAAACAAACTTTTATCTATTTCCTGAAAAAGAAGAAACTTGACATGAAATATTTGAAATTTCATAGAAAAGTAAGGATTTCGTTGAAGGCACATCATAATTAGCAAAATAATATAATAATTAATAGGACTTTCAAACAAAATTACTTTTTGCTTTAAAGAAAAAGTTTCGGTGGGGCAAATAACCTCAGAAAGTTTTATTAAAATGGGACCATAAAAAAATAAGAAAAAAATAAGGCCAAAATTACAATGACATATCGGTGCTACAAAATTACAATACTTTCAGAAGAAACTTTGCAACCAGAAACAATCACAATATATCCAACCAAATTTGTCCCAAATAATAAAAATCAACAAGCAGTCTTATCATACATATATCCACAAAAATAAACTGACAATACACACCATGTAAAATGCACACCGCATAAAGGTGGGGGCAGTTGGAGATATGGAGAGAGAGCAAAGAAGAAACTCAAGAGGGTGAGCAAACGAGTCCAACCTAGAAACAGTTCCTTCCTTCTGCAAGAGAAACAGAGTTGAGAAGAAAAGATTAGCATCCTATAGCATCGGCATAGCAGAGAACAATTATGGCTATCAGATGGATAATATATAAATATTGCAATGCCAACATTAATTACTAACAACGTAAATGTATCATTCTGATGCTTTTACTTGTTACATGGACGTGTTTCCAAACAAGATAAATATATATTTAAATGTAAATGGAAGTGATTTACAATTGACTCAAAAAGTTTTGAAAGTTATTGCTTCGAAATGCTAATGGTTGGAATATAAGTTTGCTAAAATTAAATTGATTCTTCTGGAAAAAAAGAAAAATGAATTCAAGAATTGGTTAGCTAAAAGTATACTTTTCCTTTAGAAAAAAAAAACAGTTAGAGAATCTGTGACTGAAATCCACCGGCACAAAAATGAATTCAAGAAATAGTTTACTGAATAGAAGTTGCAAGTTCGGAACAAACACAATGGGACCTAAAATAAAAGACCAAGGAGTCATAAGTACGGTATACCAACAAACCAGAATTCAGAGTATGAAAAACGAAAAAGGAAAGAGGTCTGGTACACTGGTACCGTTTATGAGTAGTGCTGAACCATACTAGCAGTCCAGCACAAAAACAAGACCAGACCAGCAAAAATCTGGGCAATTACCAAGGTCGTACCAATAAGTTTTTTTTTTATCAGCTTTTATTCCAGGTGCCCTTTGAAACTCTATTGATTTTCCAGTAATGGAAAACAACAGGAGTTTAACTGCTTTGGTGAACCAAAAGAATAGATGGGGTCTAAAAACATTTGTTTAGATCCCTCTAATGACTGATCAAAATGACGTATCCATCAATAAATAGTAGACATAAAATAAAAAATAAAAGTGGTTTATTGTGGGGTCTCAAAAGTAGCTTACCTTCTGTTGGAAATGTTACAATGGTATATCCTTTGTCGAACCGGACCTGGAAATTAGGACCACCCTTCTTGAACTTCTCCGTCAGAGTTGAACAATCTTTAATTTTCATCCCACGAAGATTCCTTCGAAGTTCTTCCAATTCACATATAAAGATTCCTGGGTAGTTCTTCCAGTTTAGATAGGTTTGGACAGATGCACAATTTTCAAGTTCTTCAGCAGATGGGTAGTTTCACAACTATAAAAGCTCAAATGTTTTAGAGAGGTAAGAGATTGAAAAACCTCATCATCTGAGGAATCTCCTTGAAAATCAGAAATTGCCAAAAAATCTATTCTTTTAAGTTTTTATCCCTCGAATCTCTTATTTTAAGTTTTAAGACAATTATTTATTTAATTATTTTTCTATATCAAGCTACCGATCACTTCATTTTTTTTTTGTTCTAATCCGATCATATATAAGAAGGGTCAACAAGATTGATTAAATCTTCAAATTTCATCCTACTAACTTACATTTTTACTAATAAAAAAATAAGAAGAGCAGAAATTTTATTCACCTCCCTTCTATCTCTCCACTATCATATTTTCCCAAATCGCTCCATATTGTTTTCTTCAGGCCATAATTTTTTGAAGGTTAGTGGCTTTCAATGTCTACTAATAATTTCATTGATAAAAAACGGATTACAACAAGTCAAGTGATCCTTACCTAGATCTAAATTTTTTTATTCTCATAAAATCTCGGAAACTACTCTAATCAACTAATTTTACTTATATTCTCTTAAACAATCTATTACCTCTTTCTCCATTTCTGTAATTTTTATGAACTAGTTCATATTTTCAAAATTAGCCAATATATTAGTTACACATTTAGGAATGTGCGAAATACACCTGTACTAGATCAGATTGTTACAAGCAAAATAATTGACCAAATTAGCCATTTATCCAATATCCGTTAAAGCTAGTAGCTAGGAATGGTCATGTATTCTCCAACAAGTTCACCAATTTAATCTCATAGAAATGAGGAAATGGCACAACTAATTAATTAATTTCATTATTTCCAAATATCCAAAAAATACAACAAATGTTAGCCAGGTCGTAAGAAACAGATTTGGGTAATTTTGTTATTAAGGTGAAATTTCCTATGTACCTACCCTCGAATCTCTTCTTTTAAGACAATTATGTTTGAGTGAGGCTACGGTGCTATGCGTAGTACCAATTGGGTCCGTACTACGGCTCAAAATTTGACTTTTCAAAATTCTAACTGTCGATCCGAACTGTTCAACATGATTATAAAATGAATGTGTACTTGCAAACCAAATTTTACTAGCGAAGCATGTGATTCAACTTTATCAATGACTGTTTGATAAAACCAAATTTGGATTATTATCTAGACTTTTTGTAAAACAATTAATTTCTCTAATGAAAAGTTTAGAAGTTTGAGCCCTTCAGACTAGGAAGGATAAGGTAACAAAACAATAATATATTATGTATTTCTGCTTGTCCTGTTGTCCAGTATACGAAAACAATTCCAGTCATCCGTGGATAGATGTTGGGAAATCTCATTTCTCTGAATTTCCGACTTGGCTGCAAATGTAGTCAGATTTTATATTCGGTAAGGGGGCTGGACTTCCAGTTCCAGCTCAATATATAGGAAATAAAAATTGACACTTAATTCATTATTGATTACTAAGCTTCATGATATTTCCTTTGAATTGGAAGGTAAAAGAAAAATTAAAGGCAAACTTCATGGTGAATCTTTAGTATTACTGGTCATAAGAAGCTCTTCAACTCGTGTGTACTGAGGTAATGTTTGGTTGCTATTTAAATTTAATTTTAGAATTAAGCTGCTTACTCTATCTTACCATATATTTAATATATTGTTTGCCAGTCATGTCTTGTTTAGGCCAAATTAAATTACCAGGTCATACTGTTAGAATTCTCCTACAGATCAAAATTGTTTAGGTCAAAATTAATAGTTAATTTCTGAAATTAAATATGGATTAAACAATATAGGGCCGCATAAATTATGGGCCATAATTTCTACACTCTCTCTGAATAGGTGTGACCAATTGGTGTGTATGGTTATAAATATGCATTCAGCAGTTCATCTTCAATCTAATCCATCTGAATTCGCATACACCAATAAACAGAGAAAGTGAGAAAGAGGGAGTTGTTTGTTTGGTGCTAGCACACCGACTTAGTTGTTTTCCAATTTTTTTGTGTAGAATGTGGATACTTGTAGAGACGTGGCTGCGACTTCTGCGTACATCCGACACACGCAAGTGAAGCAAAGGAAGATTACGGCTAGCACTGTGAAGAGCTTCCGATGTGCTGCTAGTGGTAATTTTTATCTTGAATTTAATTTTACACATGGATACTGATTCAGGTAGTATTGGATTGAATTGTAACCCTATAACCCTACCCGAATTCCTTACACATACTTTGTCATTCTATTCATTTATAACATTTTAAACTCCAACTTATTTTAACATGGGAAAGCCAACTATTGAAACATGTTAAACTCAACTCATCTGTTTAATTAGAAAGAGATTTTAGTTCATTTTGTAACAGATCTAGAACAATGTTGAGAAATAAGGAATTAGGCCTCCGAAGATCATCATAGGCCGGTCTAGGAAATAGATCAGCTAGCATTCAACAACTGTTAGAGCTAAATTAGATACCTAGCTAATTAATCCTTGTAATTAGGAAAATATACAGAATCCGACATATTAGGAAATTGTATAACGACTAATTCACCAATAGCCTATATATGCATATGTACAGCCAGTGTAATAATACAGAACAAGTTAATACAAAATTCATTCATCATCTCTTTCTAAAACATTTCATGGTATCAGAGCAGAGAAACCGGTACCAGTAACTGGTACATAACCACAACAAATAACACAACTCAAAAAACCCAAATCTGACAGAAGTAACCAGAGGCAACACTGACAGAAAACGGGTCAGCCTCGATAGAAGACAATACCACAACAAAGTTAACAGGTATTACTCTCAATGGCAAAAACTATCTAACATGGGCCAGAGCAGCAATGATAGCTCTGAAAGGCAGAGCTAAATATGGGTATGTCCATGTAATAAAAAGAAACCAACAGAAAATTCAGAGGCATGGGAGAAATGTGACAGTCAAATCTTTACCTCTTCCATAGAGCCCCAACTTAGTGAGCAATTTGTGTACTTAGACACCTCAGCACAAATGTGGCTAAAAATCAAACAGAGGTTTGGTAAGCAAAACAACTTTGCACACATATTTCAAATCAAACAAGATATCACCCAAAACAAACAAAACCAAAACCAATCACACAGTTCTTTGGGGAAATAAAAAAAAACAGTGGGATGAATTAGATACTCACCAACCAGAGGTAATAGAGGCTGACAAAATCCGAGAAAGGAAAGAACAAGACTGTATTTTTTAATTTCTTGCAAACCTGGATCCAAGCTTTGAGCAGGTCCATCAACAAATCCTTCTCGGAACCTCTCTCCCTCCTCTTGAGGAGATTGTGTCACTGTTGGAGCAAGAAGAGTCGAGGAGGTCCGCGATGAACTCAGACACACATGCCAGCAATAAGCTGGAGAACCAGGTGTTTCTGTCCAATCATCAAAATCAGGTTTGAAACCCTAAAGGGGAGATGCGGGGGGAGCACACGGCAAGGCTAAATGCGAGCAATGCAAGAAAGAGGGCCATGATCGAGACCACTATTGGTTCCTCCACCCGCATCTCTGACCAAATTGGTGGAAAGGCTACAAAGGAGGTGAAAATTGCATTGGCGGCGATAAAGGAGAAAGAGGGAGAGAGAGAGAGAGATCGCGCGATACCGACAGAAGAGGGCTCATTTGCGCTAGCGGGTCTGACTCTCAAGCGGGTTCGGGTCTAGTCAGAGCTGGCGGGTTCGAAGCAGGCTAGCCCAATTCTCTCCTTTCCCAACAGCAGCTGGATCAAGTCTTGGCCTAGAGTAAAGCTTCCCTTGGACAGCAAGGTAAATTCACAGGTATCGTATCAAAGCTATGTTTAAATTCATATAAAAATAATAATTTGATTATGGACTCTGGTGCAACTGACCATATGACCGGAAATATTAATCTTTCAACAAATATACAACAAACCAAAATTATCAAAGCGTTATTGTTGCAAATGGTGCCAAAGTACCTAATAAAAATATAGCAAATACCAAACTATTGTCAAAAAATATTCCAAATATCTTGCATTTGCCAACTTTTAATTCTAACTTAATATCCGTAAGCAAGATTACTAAATACTTAAATTGTGACGTCATTTTCTCATCTGAAGTTGTGATATTTCAGGACAAATCAACTCAGATGACGATTGGTGAAGGTCATTTAGACAATGGGCTTTACATCTTAAATTTTCCAAATAAAGCATTTGTTGCTAATAATGTAGAACAAAATAAACTATGGAACTGGAGGATTGGACATCCTTCAGATAAAGTTTTGAATAAGTTATTTTCTTTTTCTAATTTAGATTCTAGCCATTGTGATATTTGTCGGTTCTCAAAACAAACCAGATTACCTTTTTCATTATCCACTAGTAGAATCTCAAAACTATTTGAACTTATATACTTAGATGTTTGGAGACCTGCACCTGTAGATTCTTATAATGGTTTTAAATATTTGGTTACATTTATTGATAATTTTTCACGTACTACTTGGATTAATCTTCTTAAATTAAAAAATGAAGTTTTTTCGACATTTCAAGAGTTTACAAACCTTGTTGAAAATCAGTATGAAACAAAATTAAAGTATTTAGGTCTGATAATGGAACAGAATATATTAATAGAAACTTTTCTGATTTTTTAAAACAAAAAGGAATTTTACATAAAATAACGTGCATTAATAGATTAGAAGTTACTAGGTCGCTTCTTTTTCAATCAAATGTTCCCAAATTTTTTTGGTCAGATGCTATTCTCACTGCTATATATCTTATTAATAGATTGCCTAGTTCAATTTTAAATAATAAAAGTCCACTAGAAATTTTAAACAAAAGAAAAATGAACTTAGACCATCTTCGTGTATTTGGATGCACATGTTTTGTACATATCAAAAGACTAGAAGAGTTAGATAAAAATTCAGTGAAAACTATGTTTATTGGGTATTCATCACAAAAGAAAGGATCATATAAGTGTTATGATCCTAATAATAATAAATTATACATATCTAGAAACGTGGCATTCTTTGAAAAAGAACCTTTTTATAAAAAAAGAAGGAAATTCTACAACACAACCCAGAGATGAAATTGTTCTTCCAGAATTAACCTTTTTTGAAGGAGCAAATACACAAAATCATTCGGAAGGAGGCGAATTGAATTTAGGAGGAGAAACTGAAGAAAATGAGGAATTGCATTTAGGGGGAGAAACTCAAGAAAATGCAAATCCTAGAAGATCAACTCGGCCAAAACAGCTATCATTAAGGTAACGTGACTTTGTCACATACAATGTAAGTTATCCAATTCAAGATTATGTTTCTTATAATAATATTATTACTGATGACAAAGTTTTCTTGACTGCCATCTCAAACGAAACTGAACCCAATAATTTTGAAGAAGCCAATAATAATCCAACTTGGTCCCAAGCAATGGTAGAAAAGCTTCAAGCTCTTGAAAAAAATAATACCTGGACTATTACACCATTACCAAAAGCCAATAATATTATTACTGATTCCGCTCCGGAACGGCCGATTTTGCCTTCTATGGTTCTATTTTCACAAAAGATCCAGTAGTTGTAGGTTATGGAAATGAATTTCAAGAAATAACCGATTCTAACTATTGTGGGCATGAATATGAGTCACAGACCCATGATTGTGAATTTTGTGAACCCTCTGCTATAAAAAAAAAAGTATACAGTGGCCCAATGTATGTTCCTGGGAAGCAACATTCAAGGCATCAGTAATTGCAGCTAGTGCAGTCAAAAGCACGCGTGTATTACACATTGTTCCTGTACGTATTAATGGAAGTGAGATTGTCACCCCCATCTCATTAGATTCATTACTTAAATTTTAAACTTTATGGACCGTAAAATGTTGGTGTGTTGAGCCCATTGAAAGAAATTCTGAATTCAGATTAATTTATGACAGGCGTATAATCATTTTAATTCACTTTCTGGCTTATAAAGCCGGAGACAAATAATTACAAATAGTTCCGATCGAACAATGTGATATATATCTTAACCAGTTACAGTCTTGCCGGAAACAAAGTTGTAGAAATGAATTTCTTTTTGGAAGGGAGATTTAAGTGTGGCCAATCCTCATCCTCGATTTCTTATTGAAAACATTTGTTTACCATCTAATCTGTGACCTGCGAAAGAGTCAATAGATGGGTCCCACTGCAAGAATTAAACGAAAAAGATTATCAATACAAAAGTTGGAATGTTGTTCTGTTCTTTCCATTGAAGTTAGGTCATAGCTCCCTTTAAGTATTATCAGAAATGTTAGCAAGAAGGGCATAATTGGGAAAAGAAAAGGTAAAATTCAGGTCATACGTTTGGGGATCCCGGTTTGTCTATTAATTTAGCTGCTACACCCTGCATGTAAAAGAAGAATATATTATGAGCAAATGTTAAGTCTGCAAAATTATTGATTGGCAATTATTGTGCCGTGTTTTAACAACCTCAAATACATCATTGCATTGGTAACAGTTCGCCTTAAGGCATGCGAAAACATTATATATTCCCGTTGTATGCATTCCTTGCAAGTCTGGTTCCTTCCTTGTCTAATCTGTTGCATACATATGCAATTAAAACATGAGCATCTATATATATTTTGCCATTCGTAAAAGAAAAAAGTGTCTTTTTTCAGAAAATTTTAATAGAAAGTTCCCATATGCAAAATAAATTACGGATTTGAGAAATATTTTGAGATTTGTTGGTGAGGCTGTCTTCATTGCTTTAATTGCTGAAGCAATCCTTTCTTTCGGGTCAACTGACAACTCATGTTCCTAGTTAAGGAAGTCATATATAAATTAGACTATATATGTTGAGGGAAAGAATTTAAGCACACCTAAGGTGATATTATTCTTTCTATGAATATTACTTTGTGAGTTCTTGCAATGTCTTACCAAAGAGGCTATGATTTCTTCAACTGATCCTTTTGAGAAGCATTTTTCAATAGTATCAGACCCGTAAAAGCTGATATTCTTGTTGTTTTAGTATGATTCTCTAACAATAATATGTTACCAACTATTATTTGTCTAAATTTTTTTATGTGTGTGAATACGCCAATTGTTATTATTATTATTATTACTTAATATATCTTACTTCAGAAGAGAGCATCATTCCCATGGTTCTGAAACTCGGAATCGGAATCGGAATCGGAATCGGGTTCTTGACCGTGGAATCGGAATCGGAGCAAATCTAAGAGGCATGGAAAATGACCATCATCTTTTACTTGAACCAAATCTACTTGATTTGTGTCAATCAGCCGGTTTTCCAGTATGCTTTTTAATTATCTTTGTTTTTAGTTAAATTTATAAGATATACGTCACAAGATTAAACACCAAACTTGTGACATATAACTTGTTTAATCTTATGACGTATATCTTATAAGTTCAACTAAAAACAAAGATAATTGAAAAACATACTGAAAAATCGGCCGATTGACACAACTGAGTAGATTTGGTTCAAATAATAAAAGATGAAGATCCTTTTGCATGCCTCTTAGATTTGCTCTTGCTTCAACTGATGTTAAAGCAGCTGCTTGATTTGATATCTCTGCAAATGAATCATCACACATCATTAATAGCATTATAAACTTTTTCCTTCTGCTAGGCATCATGAGTTGATATTTGTGCATCAATCTATGGTTCTATATTATTTTCGGTTTTGATGCAGTTTTTCGTTTTTCAATCCCTCTTTCCAAATAGTTGTACATAAAAAAATAAATATATAAATAAACAATAAATAAAAATCTTGTTGATAGGGTCCAGAAAACCGTGCCGGGACCCAGTGTTCCATGACCTTAGATGTTTCGGGTATACCTACCACCATCTAATTGGATTTAATAGAAGCAAAGAGGTTTTAAATACATAATTAAGCACTCTATTGAAAATTTAAAAGTTCTAACTACCACCATCTAAGCACAATAACACTTAGAAGCTGTTGAGTTAGATTATAATTAAAAGTTAAGACTACTCAAACAGGTTTTGACTTTTGAATACATTAACATGAAACTTTAGTCTAACCCAAACTACAGGCTTTGAATACTAAAATAAATGTTGTTAAAAATACCCTGACAGGAGAGGTTAATAGGAGAAGCCTGAAATCACAAGAGAGATTCTTGAATTTCTCGAGATATTTTGAAATGCTCGAGTTTTGACACTCATCTACTATAACTGCCTCCCACCCAATAGAGTCTAACATATCAAAATCCTATAAAATAGAGAGCAACAGAGAGAGAGAGAGAGAGAGAGAGGGGGGGGGAGGGGGGGTTAAAACAGTAAGAAATAATCAAGGAACATGAATATTTAGGTAATGCATGCATATGTAAAGAGATGCTTACCTGCAAAATAGCATCGGGATGCTTACCACTCTCCTCATAAAACTCAAAATCTCGCATGAGCTTCGGTACCGGTATAGCTGACAACATTGATATTTGGCGCCAGATGTTGAAATTTCGATTCCCACAAAGGCAAAGAAATAACACTTGAAACTATAACAATCGGGCGGCAGATATACTCTATAACCAACATAATAAACAAAATCGTCTTCATAACTTTCTCCTGCTCATCAATGAAAACCACATTCTGTGCCTTGTGCCAGAAAAGGAGTAGTTCGTTTACAAAGTGGAGGTGTAATTAATAGATGCACATGCGCAAAGTTCTGGGGCCTCATCATGTCAGAAAAGGAGTAGTTCGTTCTGGGGCCTCATCATGTCGTTTGTGCATCCGGGACCCACCGATTATGCACATGCGCACAGTTCTTATACTTCACAAAATATAACTTCCCGTCGTTTGTCCCAGCTACAAACATCACATAAACCCAACAATTTACACAACAGAGCAAAAACAAAATATGCAAAATATGCAAAATTCAAAAAATAAAAAAGGGGAATTTCATGTATACCCCCTGAAAAACTTCAAAATTACACATTCCTGTAGGATTTATTCCATGCAAAACCATACCGCAATTCATAAACCCTAGATTTACCATGATCCTCTAGTGAACTCTAATCTGAAATTCTAAATTACCTTGGTCCATAGCCATGATCTTCCAGAGAGACACAAGCACCGTTGATCACCGGAAGCCTTTAGATTTCCAAGTAATCCCTCTCAAGTCCGATGGAGAGAGCGAGAGAGGCGGCAGCGGCAACGCTCTGTTCTGTACAACGAGAAATACCCGATTCTAGTTCTTTACTGAAAATCCTCTTATCTTCCTCTCAATTTTCTGTTTTTCTCTATTTCAGTTTTCTGTCGAGAGAGAATTTAGAGAGAGAGATATATTGCCGAAAGTTTTCTGTTGGTTTTTTTAAAAGAGGAGATAGATCATATAATATGAATAGGCGCATATCACATAAAATGAATAGGCGCCTCTATCCAAAATTAATCAATTAATTAATTAATTAATTAATTAATTAATTAATCTTGTTTCCTTATTAGATCTGTATCCTATTATCTTATTGGATCCTTAGGGGTCTTGATCAAGAACTTGTCTTATTGGGTATTTCCTTATTTACAGAACATTGCCGTATTTAATTGTGTTCTCCAGGGACCAATAGCAAAATTGTATTATTACCAAACTTTATATAATTTAGACCATCACTAAATCATAAAGTTATTAATACGCATTCTACACATTAAAGGCCCCACTTCTCATGACACATATTGAACCCGATAATACTTAATTTGATCACTTCATAATGGGTCTAATTAAATATTTGACAGTCTATTATTCAATATATATTTATATCACATATAAGCCCATATATGTTGTAATTAATTGAAATTAATTCCAACAATTCCCCCCACTAAAATTCATAATAGCATATTTACCCTTCTAAACTTTGCGCAATTAATTGAATTAATTGAATTCAAAATCCATATATTCTAAAGAGTCAAAATCCATCAGCAATTAATTGAATTAATTGGACAATCTTCCATTGGAATTAATATGATCTACATTTTATATTTGTTACTGTTCATCAAACATTTTGAGATACCCTGCATGGTCCACATTCAACAACCATTAACAGATCATTACATGACATTCCAATTGCGTAAAACACTGGTAATACAAACAACCTACCTATAAGACTAACCCTAGCTAATACCGTACGTACGTATTTCTTCAGTTACGAAACTATTCAAATATTAACTTTAATGCTTCATTTCAAAGTTCAAACCCCACAGCAGAACTTAAAATCCATTAGGGCTGCACAAAAAATTCGTAGTTCGTAATTCGATTCGAATTTGATTCGAAAAAGTTCGTAAAAAATTCGATTCGAAATTGAGTTCGTTCGAAATTAATTCAAACCAAACTCAAACTGGACCTAGTTCGTTCGAAATAGGTTCGCAAACCATACAATAATGCGTGATGACCCCATTACCAGACATGCGTATTTATTCACGCAGACTGAGTCTGAATAGACTACGGTTTTTTGTCTTGGAGTCCAGCAGATATCCGAGATTGAGGAGGTTCATGACGAGCTGGTTCGGTCTCCAGATGTTCAGGCGGAGGACTCTACAGACACTACAGACTCCAGGCGGGTCGAGGGTTCAGAAAGAAGAAGCAGAGGAAGATATTTAGTCCTCATCCGTAGACTTTGACTAACATGAACAGATTAAATTTGTTTCGCAAAAGATCTACCTTTCTCCGAACAAAAAAAAATTTAAATCGAGTGTATAATAATAGTTAATTAATATACAAAAGATTTCTCACTTTCTGGTTAATGAAACATTGCAGGAATTATTTTTTTAAAAAACGTAATTAAAATAATTAATTTAAAAAAAATAACTTGATTACATTTTTTCTTACAAAAATCATAAAAATCAAATTGGCAACTCGGTATGAACGTTTTTTTTATACCGAATTGTTAAAAAAGCCTATACCAAATTGGTAATTCGGTATAGAAAAAAAAACATACATACCGAGTTGCCAGTTCGATTTTTATAATTTTTGTAAAAAAAATATATAATCAAATTGTTTTTTTAAAATTAATTATTTTAATTACGTTTTTAAAAAAAAAATCCACATTGCGTGTATTAAATGCTATTATATAATAATATCCTTGAAATGAGTGATGTCCCGTCATTTACAGTCAAACATGCTTCGCTACTGCATGCATGCTGCAGAGGATAATGTAGGACTATATATAGAGTATATATAGCCTTTACCTGTAGTGGGATATGGAATGTGGACTGTAGCCTTTACCTGTAGTAGGGAATAGTTGACTTGACTACCCACACACTGGGGAGCCCACATGCTGGGGGACTCCATAATTAATGGTTAAATTGCCTATATACCCTTGGAATCTCTTCTTTTTAGACATTAATTTGTTCATCTAATTATTTTTTTCTGTCAAGCTACCAAAATCCGGCAATAATAAAGTTTAAAATTTTGTCCTATAAACTTGTTGTTTTTTTTAACTAAAAGGAAGAAGAAAAGTTGGAATTTTGGTTTACTAAAGTGTTGAAATTCTAAATCAAGGCCCATGCATGAAGGGCTAATAGCGGTCATTCACTACAGCATATCAGGTTTAAGATTGTTACAAGCAAAATAATTGACCAAATTAGCCATTTGTGCCATGGTTTTAACATGTGTATCATCGATCCAAACCAATATCCGTTAAAGCTTGTAGCTAGGAATGGTCATGCATTCTCCAACAAGTTCACCAATTTAATCTCATAGAAATGGAGGAAATGGCACAACTAATTAATTTCATTATTCCCAAAGAGTGAGCCTATGGTGCTATGCATAGCACGGATGGCTAGTGTACTACGGCTCAATATGGTACTTCTTAAAATTCTAACGGTCGATCCAACCGTTAAATGTGATAACCATATGAATATGTACTTGCAAACTAAATTTTATATTTTTTTGAATATTTTTACTATTTTTTTAGATAGGTAGAAAAATCAGTGTTTTCTGAAAATTCTGGACCATCAAAATTCTACCCATCTAAAAAAATAGTAAAAAAATTCAAAAAAATATAAAATTTAGTTTGCAAGTACATATTCATATGGTTATCACATTGAACGGTTGGATCGACCGTTAGGATTTTAAAAAGTATCGTATGAAGCCGTAGTACACTAGCCATCCGTGCTATGCATAGCACCATAGGCTCACTCATTCCCAAATATCCAAAAAATACAACAATGTTATTAAGGTGAAACTTACTATGTACCTACCCTCGAATCTCTTCTTTTAAGACAATTATTTTTCTCTATCAAGCCACCGACACTTCATTTTGTTTTTTCTAATACGGCCATAACAAAGGTCGACAAGGATTAATTAATTAAATAAACAAGCGACGTATCGGTATCGGTATCGGACACATATTGGATACCGATCGCGCCCGATACGGCACCGATACGTATCCGATAAGCCAGCTGGCGTATCTGCCTACGTGGCGTATCCTTACTCGGCCGATACGGTCGCCGATAATCCGTTGAAATAGCTGGATACGCCTGCACCCGTGAGCCGCGCCCGCCCGCACCCGTGAGCCGCGCCAGTGAGCCGGGCCGCACCCGTGAGCCGCGCGTGAACCAGCGCATTTTTTCTGCGTGAAGCGGGAATCGAACTCGGGCCGTGGCTGTGAGGGTCAAAAGCTTTGACCACTACACCAAAGTATCATTTGTGATATATTCTAGTAACTATAATATTTAATATATTATTATGTTATGCTTTAATTTTTTATACAAATTTGATTTAAGTTATGATTATCTAAGTACAATATATAAAATAATATATATAATAAACGTATCGTATCCTTGATTTTTGAAAATTATCGTATCGTCGTATCCGTATCGTATCTGATACGATACCCGTACCCGTATCCATGCAACATAGTCTGGAACCCATATATCTCCACTAACATATTTTCCCAAATCGCTCCATATTGTTTCGTTCTGGCCATAATTTTTTGAAGGTTAGTGGCTTTGAATGCCTACTAACAATTTCATTGACAAAAAACAGATTACAACAAGTCAAGTAATTACCTAGATCTAAATTTTTTTATTCTCATGAAATCTCGGAAACTACTCTAATCAACTAATCTTACTTATATACTCTTAAACAATCTATTACCTCTTTATCCATTTCTGTAATTTTTATGAACTAGTCCATATTTTCAAAATTAGCCAATATATTAAATGTGCGAAATACACCTGTACTAGATCAGATTGTTACAAGCAAAATAATTGACCAAATTAGCCATTTATGATCCAAACCAATATCCGTTAAAGCTAGTAGCTAGGAATGGTCATGTATTCTCCAACAAGTTCACCAATTTAATCTCATAGAAATGAGGAAATGGCACAACTAATTAATTAATTTCATTATTCCCAAATATCCAAAAAATACAACAATGTTAACCAGGTCGTAAGAAACAGATTTGGGTAATTTTGTTATTAAGGTGAAATTTCTTATGTACCTACCCTCGAATCTCTTCTTTTAAGACACTTATGTTTCTCTAATACGGCCATAACAAGGGTCGACAAGGATTAATTAATTAAATAAACAAGAGAAGAAATCTTATTCCCTCTTGTTTTTTATTTCCTTGTGAATTAGAAGTGCATTTTGGCAAAAAGAGAGAGGCGTTCACAGGACGAACAGTGATGACATATAGATTTCCTCTTGCAGGCTGCACACCTAGCACACAGACTGTGATAGGCAGAGGTGGAGCCACAACAGTCATTGATAAAGTTGAATCACATGCTTCGCTACTGCATGCATGCTGTGTGGGATATGGAATATGGACTGTAGCCTTTACCTGTAGTGGGGAATTGACTTGACTACCCGCCCATTTTGGAGCCCACACGCTCATGATTAAGGCTGAAATTACCTATATATCCCTCGAATCTCTTCTTTACAAATATTTATTCATCTAATTATAATTATTATTATTCTGTCAAGATACCAAAATCCGGCCACAAGAAGGGTTGGAATTTTTTTTTTCTAATACAAAGGAAGAAGAGAGGAGTTGGAATTTTAGTTCCCAGTCTTTGAATGGTCGAAATTTAAAATCAAGGCCCATGCATGAATATCTAATAGCTAACATTTTTATAGGGATAATAATATCTTCTAGACTTATTTTGATTTTGACAATAATCTTCGTTGGTATTTAATTTATTATTTAATGCTCATTGGTATTAACATTTTTAAATACCCTTGTTTAAATATTTTTATCTATTTTAATAATTTGCAATTTTCAATATCATTTTTGAATTAATAATAATTTATACTTTATAATGTTTGTTATTTTCATATATAATAAAATAATTCGTTAACTTTAATTATTTTTGAAATTATTACTTATCTATGCTAATAAAAACATAATATCCATATAAACAAAAAATTGAAAAAAAAATGAAATATCAAACTCTTTTGTATTATGAATATTTAACCAAGGGCCAATACTGTTTTTTTTAAATGTTATAGAAAAGGAAGAGCAGGGGTAAAACTGTCTACAAAGAGCTATAAAAATGGAACATTTACAATTCTTGCTTCAGGGAGGAATTTTGAAAATTTATCTCAACATTCATCATTAATCATTGAACCATGCACGATCTAAGAGTTTAGATCAAATATAGAAAGAAATAAAACGGTAACATGTGCCGTCATTATCATAAAAAGAAAATAGTACAAACTGATTTATTAATTTAGGACTTGTAATTATAAATACAAACTCTTTTGTAATACAAAAATATATCAAATACAACCAATTTCATTCTCCTCATACTCTGCTTCGTACAACAGATAATGTAGCCTGGCCGTGTGGGATATGGACTGTAGCCTGTTACCTGTATGACTGTAGTAGGGAATAGTTGACTTGACTACCCACACACTGGGGAGCCCACATGCTGGGGGACTCCATGATTAATGGTTAAATTGCCTATATACCCTTGGAATCTCTTCTTTTTAGACATTTAAGCTACCAAAATCGGGCAATAATAAAGTTTAAAAGTTTGTCCTATAAACTTGTTGTTTTTTAATTAAAAGGAAGAAGAAAAGTTGGAATTTTGGTTTACTGAAGTGTCGGAATTCTAAATCAAGGCCCATGCATGAAGCGCCAATAGCGGTCATTGAGTTCTTTAAGGGATAATTTCATCTTCTAGACTTTTGATTTTAACAAGTCAGCTCTTGAAATATGACAGTAATCTTCATTGGTACTTAATCAGGTACTAGTTAAAAAACAATGCTTTATCTTATAATTTTCAATGCACTGATTTGATAATTTCTTATGCTCTAACTTATAATTCTAATTACTAATCATAATTTAAAGAAAATTATTTTAATTTTAACTCTAAATTTAACTCAAATTATAAATCAGAATTATAGATGGGGGCAAAAAAACTTTAAGAGAGAACAAAGTCGGTCGGAACCGATAAATATCCATAAAAAAATCAAAATCCAAGTGGGGGAACTGCCCCTTGGTCCAATGTGGGTCCGCCCCTACTTCTCTAATTCTTCAATTATATATGTTTCACAACATTAACATGTAAAACTAGACACACCAATATTAGATTTATATATATGTTATTTTAGAATCGACAAATTAGAAATAGATTAAAACAACATTTAGATATATGTCACGTGTCATTTAATTATGATTAAATTGGCATGATTTACTGTATATAAGTTGCTAAACTAAACTCTCAACTCAATTGATTAATACATCGTTTCATCATATATTTGGTTGAATCCCAATTTTGAGGGTCATAATTGAAACAACTAATTTTGTGGGGTACAAAATAGAAAAATGGTAGATAGGACCATTTATGCAATTATACATAAAACCAATTATACAATGTAGCTACTAGTGTTGTTGTGAAAATAAGCAAACAATACAAGTAAGTCATGTGGCCATGCCAGTCAAAGCTTTTGTCTTTATTCATGCAAATAACAATCACCATCTCTCCTCTCTCTTTTTTTCATTTTTTCCTATTTTTCATTTGATGAACCTTCAAATACAGTACTGTCAATGTGTCATCGTAAAAGGTTGTAAAATTGAAAGATGTAAACAATAACAGGATAATAAATGCAGCGGAAAAGAGAGAAAGTTAAAGAAAGAAACCCAAGAATTAAAAGAAAAAGAATGATTGAAATGACTACATATCACTTGGGAAAAATTAATTTTCTTCTTCTACTTCCTCCCAATGCCGATAACACCTGTAAGACTGAGAATAGTAACATAATATAAAGCATATACAAATAGGCATGCTTAGCTTGTAATAGAGCTATACAGTACTATTCTGAAGCTCATTGAAGAATTTAATAAACCCGGAACCACAACAGCGGGACAATCGAGGACATTCAGAAGTTAGTAAGTTAATTTAATTCCATCATCTCTAATGCTAAAATGCAAGACTAGTTCAAATCGCGATATCATCAGATCGAGGTATAAGGTAGGCTTCTTGGAATTAATTTGGAAGAGAAATTAAGGTAACATTACTGTGGAACTGGTACCTTCCTTTCTCCAGAAAATCTGTTAGGGAAGGATGCATATATTTCTTAATTTGTCCGTTTACAATTTGTTCCCGGACTGAGCCCATGTACATTTTGTAACCCAAAAAGAAGAGAATTTTATTTTGACTAGGTAGAATATGCAATTTGGGCCGTTATTAGTTGTCTGTAGAATGAATTCCGTCGCTCATTATTTGGGCCCTATTTTGTTTGGGCCTGTTTCTTTGTAGATTTCCCACTGAATTATTCCTTCCTACTTGCATCAAAGCAGTAGAAATTATTTCTTTGTATAGTCAGTTTCCATTTAGCAGCAGAGAAGTGCAATAAACTCATTGATCATTAGTGAACTGGCTGTGTCCAACAGTTCATTCTTGAGTATTCAAGAAATGCCAAACCGACATATTATAGATGTACTGGAAGTTACTATTGTATTGTGGTATTTTGTAAGAGTTGTAGATGTATAATCTATAGAGAATATTCAACCACCGACACAAACTAGTATAAATAGGATATAGAACTCTTGTAAACTCTTGTACTTTCTTAAATAATAGAAATTAGTTTATATACTTCTCTCTTCTACTATACCCACAATCCAAGTTACATTGTTAACATTTTTCATGTAGGATGTAACATTGTGCATGTTTTTTTTTTAGAGTGCTTGGCAGCTGCTGCCAAGTTGTAGGGAAGAAAAGAAAAATACACCACATCTAACAACTATCTACTCCGAAGCCTTATCCCAACTAACAGTTTCTCATCCACAACTGTGCCTCCTGAAGAATCTGTTCCACCAAGGTCTCTGGGGGCTTCCATCTGTTATTGAAAATAACCTCGTTCCATTGCCTCCATACATACCAGCATACGCGCGCATAGGATTAAGGTCGGGCCTTCTCTTTTGCACTTTGCTTCCGTCCCCTGAATCATTTGTTCCCAGATCTGCATCAGTGTGCCATCTCTTGGGATAGTATTCTTTCCAGCTCTGATACTTATTCCCCTCCATTGTGCATGTTATTAGATAATTTGTTGCCTGCACTGTGTCATTTGCAGCTAAGTTGGCATGGATTTTTGTAAATAAGATGCTAATTAAACAACGCTCATAATAACCTAATTGATTAACAGTTGGTGTGGAAAAAACAATTATCGTATCATCATATATTCGGTTGATTGCATCATAATAGAAATATTTGATTTCGAGGCCGGGGATTTTCTAGCAAAATAGAAAAATAGAAAAAAAGATTGATAGGACTGTGCCGGTCAAAACTGGTTCACTTTGAGGCTTCGCTCAACCCTACCTAGGTTAACGGACACAAGCCAATCAACTGACAAGACAAAAACCATGGCGAAGAGCACGTTGAATCTGTAGCTATGGGAGAAGGAAGAGGACAAATCGATGGGAGATCTCCGGTGGCAGTGGCAGTGGCTATGGCGGCCCTTCTACCCGGAGCGCTGATCCTGACACTCGTTGAGCAAGAAGTCCTTATGACAGCGCCTCCACCGAGATGAATCACCAGAGAGTGAGAGACACGAAACAGAGATGATCTGGAATCGAGCCAGTTTTGGATCTGGAATCATGCCAGTTTTCAGTTTGACAAACAAACTTGGAAATCTTTATTAAAAATGTGAACATAAAAAAGAAGAAAAAAATAAATGACACAATTACAATGACACCCGTGCTACTTAACAAGCAACAATACTTTCAACATAATCTTTTACAACCAGAAACAATCACATTATATCAAACCAAATATGTCCCTTATAAAAATCAACAAGCAGTCTTATCATACATATGCCCACATATATAAACTGACAATATACACCATAGAAAAACACACCGTAGAAATTAAGTGGCTAGTACCAGCTGATAAACTCAACACACTTAAAAAAAAAACCTCTTAAACATACAACAGACAAAAGAAAGTACCAGAAACAGATAAATAGCACATAGACAATAATATTGTATAACCCGGACTTAAATTAGTTTACCTACAATATTTTTTCATTTTTTTCCTTTTTTTTCCCTTTTTGTCCTTTTTTTTCTTTTTTTTGTTTTTTTTTTTGTATAGTTCTCCAAAAACATTTAAACCATCAAATAAGTTCGACAGTTACACAAAATTATACAACAGGGTGAAGACTTAAGAAGATAAATACAACAAATTTCTTCTAATTAATAATCAATGGAGATTCTTCTTTTTGTTTTTGGTTTTTTTATTGTTATTTTGATTTTTTTTAGTTTTTTTTGTTGTGGTTTTTTTTTTTTTTTTTTTTGGGATGAGGTGGTATCGAGGGTTACGGAATTGGAGTAGATAGGGGCAGTTGGAGATACGGATAGACGACAAAGAAGAAATTGAAGAGAGTGAGCCACCAAGTCCAGCCTAAAAACGGTTGCTTTCTTCTGCAAGAGAAACAAAGATTAGAAGAAAAAATTAGCATCTTATATCATTGGCCTCAGAGAAATAAATAAGCTGTGGTGTTTAAATGCAATTATTCAAATGCAAAATTTTAAATGCAAAATCGTCATGCAATTATTTAAATGCAAAATTCTTTTGTGATGTCTACAATTTTGTTCTGTTGATATTTATAATGTGCTTTGAGATCAAATTTTACATTTTCTTTATTTGTTTTTCTATTTATCAAGTATTTTGCAAAAATGATGTTTTCAGACCATTGAATTTTGTACCCAATCTGGAGTATTGGAGTAACATAGGTTAGTAGTATTGGTCATGTATTCTCGAACAAATTCACCAATTTAATCTGAGAGAAATGAGGAGATGGCACTAATTAATATCATTATTCCCAAATATCCAAAACCTACAACAATGTTAACCAGGTGACAAGAAACAGATATTTTTTAAAATATTTTCTTGGTTCAATATAAATAAACTCCAGAATCTCAAGATCAAGATAATAGTCCCATAATTCATCCCCAAAGTATTCCAATTTCTAGATATAAAAACCCGAAGTGAATCACATTTGCAATGGTCACCCAACATTATTATATTTTTTTGGATGATTACCAAATGACGTCTCACAGCTTTTACCAATTAATAATGGTCAACGGATTGAGCCAAATTTATCAATATTCAACACTAAGTTATCTCAGAAATTGTTGGGTTTCAATTGCTTATGTAATTCAATGTAATTCATAGTCCTTGTTGGTATCAGTATATTCCTATAAGCAACCACAGGGTATGAATCATAATTAATTATCACTGGTACTATTCACAAATAGGTCTAATTTAAATAGCCATTTGTGAAATTATATGCTGAGAAAAGAAGATCTACCTAACTTCACCTGTGTTACACTTAATGAAACACACAAATAGTAAATTAATCATAGCTGGCAATAAGAAATGTCAACAGCTTAGTTCACTTGCTCACTTCCTCCTTGTCCTGCTGTACTTTATCCAGCTTCAACAAAATCTATAATCATATCAACAAATGCTTGGTTTTCAGAGAAAGAAGAGGAAGAATCGACAAGAGATCTCCATCTCCACTGGTATAGAATTTTTACACCAAAAGCAGTCAGTGTTACACCTAGTCTGGTACCGGACAAACTGATACTAACTTTGTGCGAAATCAGGAAAATTTTCAGTACAAGACAGAAAGCATACCAGCTCTAAATGCAAGACCAGTTCTAATTGGCGACACCTCATCAGATCGAGGTAGGTAGGCTTCTGGTAATTAATTTGGAAGAGAAATTTATGAAGTACCATAATAGTTTGCAGTGATACCTGATTAATTAAAAAGAACCAGCCATCCTCGTCAGATAACTTCTCCACTTGACGTGATTTTGTTGCCTCATTCCGTTCATAACTCTTTCATCTCGAGTGGTAACAACTAATCTACTCCCATGCTGAGGGCTCCCATGGAATATATAGATTACTTGTCACCACTCGAGACGAAGAGGAAGAGAAAGAATCTGTATCTATTCGATAAGGAAGAGGAAGAATCGATGGGAGATCCTTGTGTTGGCGTCTCCTCCGGGATGATTCGCCATAGGAGGAAGCTATCTCAAGAAGCAGCCATGGAGGCCGGAGAGAGGCGCACCAGAAATAGATCGATCTGGAAGGGTTCTGGCTTCGCTTTCGAGTGAGAAATGATAAATTTATTATGGGCCCTGATTTGGGTTTGAGCTGGGCCTTTTTTATCTGGATTGAAGAGAAATAAATTGGCATCAAATTCTGTACTCATTCTTGGTAGATTCAAGAGTGACAATACTGTACTGATTTTGTTCCCATATAAAAATCAAGCAAGAGTGAGATTATGGTATTATTTATAGCGTATATTGGCTTTTGTAATGGACTCATATTTTCATTTTAAAAGTTTTAATGGTTGATTTGAACCATCAACATGATCTCCATATGAAATTGTACTTGCAAATCAAATTTTAGATTTGTTTTAGCTTTTTTTTTTTTTTACTTTTTAGTATTTATTTAGAATTAAAGGTAGAAAATCAGTTGATCTCACATTTATGGACCATAAAAAAACAATAATGTTTTACTCATCTAAAAAAATAGTAAAACAATTCTAATAATCTACAAGTACATATTCATATAGAAATCATATTGAACGGTTTGAATCGACTATTAGAACTTTGAAAACAAAAATAATGATCTATAGTGTGAACCAATCTGCGTTATGCATTACACCATAGCATCAATCTTCTTTTATTATGCAAGAAGTATAGTAAAAATACCACAGTTCTTACTAAGACCCCTAAAAACAAACAAACTTTTATCTGTACTTCCTACAAAAATTGGTTAACCAAACTAAACAGAAAAAAATTGACATTAAATATTTGAAATTTCACAGGATTATTGTTTTTATTTGACTAAAGTAAACGGTGCATATAGTTGTTGACAATAGTAATTTATTTTTTGTTTTTTATTTTTACTTAAGCAAAATAAAATATTAATTGTTTATAAAATAAAATTGTTTCTATGAAGGTAAATTAATGCAAACAAAATAAAATAGAAACTGTAAAAGTTAAAAATTAAACATTTTATTTGTATTTTTTTTATTTATTAAGCTTTTTTATTATTTTATGGAATATTCTATTTAATTTTTAAATTAGATAAATATTAATTTTATAAGTAATACACTATAAATATGATTGGTACCAATCCAAATTTAATTATTATGAGTGTTGGAGTGGATTATTTGACAAATTTAGTACCAAACGCGCTTCTGTAAAAAAAAAATCGAGTCTCCAATCTGGTTCGACCAATTTCGACCGATTCATCCGATTCCATTCTACAGTCAAATGACTGATTCCGATTTTCAGAACCAAAGTTGTACATATTCTTTATTCAATGAAATTGTTAGGACCAGAAGCCTCTGTCCTTTAAAAAAAAAAAAGAACCGTCTCGAACTCTCATTGGTAGAGAGCTGTCAAATGCACTTGGTACCAAAATTTTATATTTTCAAGAAACTTTTTACTATTAGATAGGTAGAAAAAAAAAACACCAATAATATTATGACGTGAAATTCTACCAATTTAGAAAAATAGTAAAAAAGTTTTAAAAAAAATGTAAAATTTGGTTTCAAAGCAAATTTTCATATAGAGATCATATTGAGCGTTTCGATCCACCATTTGAAATTTAATTTGGAGATCTTAAGTACAGACCTATGTGTGTTATGCATAGTATCACAACCTCACTCGTAGATATAATATTACAATACATTACAATGTAATCATGATACCAGTGTTCCTAGAACTCCTAAAATATCACAGCTTTTCCTAGACCTCCTAAAATCAAACAAACTTTTATCTACTTGCTGAAAAAAAAATTGGTAACGAAGATAAGAAGAAGAAGAAACTTGACATGAAATATTTGAAATTTCATAGAAAAGTAAGGATTTCGTTATGGCACATCATAATTAGCAAAAAATAATATAATAATTAATAGGACTTTGAAAGAAAATTACTTTTTTCTTTAAAGAAAAAGGTTCAGTTGGGCAAATAACCTCAGAAAATTTTATTAAAATGCGACCATAAAAATAAAAAATAAAATAAAGGGTAAAGTTGCAATGACATCCATGCATGCAACTTAACAAGCATCAATACTTTCATCATAATATTTTAAAACCAAATTTGTCCCATATAAAAATCAACAAGCAGTCTTATCATACAAATGTCCACATAAATAAACTCACAATACACACATATATAATGCACACTGCATAAAGTGACTAGCACCAGTTGATAAACTCAAAACAATATTAAACATACAACACACACAAAAAGGTACCACATACAAATAAATAGGACATAGACAGTGACAAAAATATCAGAATTATATAAAATAGAACACAAACACAAGCACTCCCATGAAGCTTCCTTCCCTCTCTTTGTTTTATTAATTTCAGAAAAAATATTACAGAGTATTTTCGGATGATCAAATTTATGAGCAGCACACCTTCATATATCCTCTTTATCAAAACATAGAAAGTCATACAAGATATAGAAAGTAATATTCACTCTAACAAAAAAAGTACCAGTTAAAAATAAATAGGATATAGACAGTAATAATATTGTATGACCCGTACTTAAATTAGGTTACAATATTTTTTTCATTTTTTTCATTTTTTTACATTTTCCTTTTTTTCCTTTTTTTTTTTTGGTTTTTTCTATAGTTTGCAAAGAACAAATAAAGCGTCAAATAAGTTCGACAGTAATTGTACTGGAGAGTGAAGACTTAAAAAAGGTGGATACAACAAATTTCTTCTAACTGATCATCAAAGGAGAATCTTTTTTTGTTCTTTTTTTTGTTTTTTTGTGGTGGTTTTATTTTTTTTTTATTTTGTGGATATGCTAGATGTCTGAATTATGATCTCCAACAAGTTGTACTAATTATATACCCAAACCCTGTGAAAAGCAAGCACTCTCATTGTTGATGCACGAACAAATCCCTAACGAGTAGCATGTGCATTTCTGGCTCTTTTGATTACCGGGATAATAATTGCCATGCCAAATCCGGTACCAAATCCCAATCCAATGAAAAGGCACAACAGAACAATTGCAGTCATTTTCGTAGCAGATTTTCCAGGAGGAGAGGTTGAATTGTTTCCGGGACTTGTGACATTGCACAGCTTAGATAATGGCAAACCGCATAATCCTGGGTTCCCTTCAAACGATGAATTGTCGAATGACAAGAACTGGCCAGATTGCGGGATTCTCCCAACCAGATGGTTAAATGAGAGATTCAAGGTGGATAGGAAATTCAGGGAGATTAGTTCCTGTGGAATCTCTCCAGAGAGTTGGTTCCAAGAAAGGTCGAGTGACTCGATTTGTGTCAAGTGTCCAAGTCCATTCGGAATGAATCCCGTAAAAGCATTATGTAACATGTTTAGCGCTTTTATTGCTTTGAGTTCTCCAATCACCTCAGGAATATCACCAGTGAATCTATTTGTCGATAAATCAATCGAAACCATTAAATTAGGTAAGTCCTTCTCTAGTGTCATTTGTGCCCCTTTATCTGTGATAGTAACAGAGATCCCATAATTTTCGTGAGTAAGCAATTTACTATTATACCTATAACGAACAGACGGTCTAAGGTTTCTGCCAAGAGATTCATTTGAGGATAAATTCTGCATGGACTTGAAATTACTGAGCCAATGTGGTGGTAAACTTCCATTGAAGTTGTTTGAAGCTAGATCAATCACTCTTAACAATTGGAAAGGAGAATTCATTTTTCCAAAATTTGAAGGAAGGTCTAGTGTACCATAGAATCTATTGGACCTTAGAATAATGACTTGGACATTTGGGAGGTTCCCTAGTGAAAACGGGAAAGTGCCACCTATACGGTTGTTCCCTATGTCAAGGAGTGCCAACTCTTTACACCTTGTTAAAGATCTTGGAAAACTGCCTTCAATATTATTGCTGTTCAGATCCAATATTATGAGTGCACAAGACCTGCTTATGTGACGAGATAGTATTCCGGAAAAATTGTTTCCTCTTAAACTCAGGATTTGCACGTCTGGACTGCCTATGATGCATGAAGGAATTGATCCACTCAAGTTGTTGTTCGATAGATCCAGCACGTTAAGACTTGGTTCACAAATTGAGGATGGGATTTCTCCGGTTAGCATATTTCCGGACAAACTGAGATATGCAGTTTGGTTCAAATAGAGTGCATAGTTGGATGGGATTTCTGAGAATTCATTGTTGGAATAGTCCAAAAAGTAAGCACCCACAAGTGGGACTGCTCCTTTTAGCTTGTTAAAACTAAAATCAATGTTATAAAAGGAAAAACCTGGAGGAACATCTTCTACACTAGTAAACATGTTGTGCGAAAGGTTAAGCACTGCATTGTTGGAATACATGAACCTCTTCCATATCCACCTTGGTATAACTCCGTGCAACTGGTTTTTTGAGAGATCAACAGCGACCATATTACGTACGTATCTCAGTAATCGAGGTATTTGGCTGAGGTTGCACGATGCTAAACTAAAATAACTGATTTGTGGAAATGCTAATGGCAGCTGTTCATCTGACACATCTTCCACAGATAGCTGATTATTTGATAGAAACAAATAGGTGAGGTTGCTGAGGTGCCGAAGTAAGTTAAGGTCAAATGTTCCATTAAAATTGTTTGAGGTCAGGGTAAGATCACGTAGACTAGAGAGCCAAACTATTGAATTTGGAATTGGTCCACTAAACTGGTTCTCACTTAGAACAAGGGTTTCCAGGTTTGAGAACTTAAATATTTGCCAGGGAATTGGTCCATTCAATTGATTTTCATAAAGCTCAAGCTCAATCAATGGAGAAAATGAAACAGGGGACTCTTTTAGTCTGAACTGACCTGAGAGCTTGTTGTGTTGAAGATATAGTCTTTCCAAATTTGGAAGGGAAAACAAACTTGGGGGGATTGAGCCAGAGTGTGAATTATAGGAAAGGTCCAATCTTGTTAATTTACGGAGTTTTTCGATTGAAGAAGGTATTTGTCCTGAAAAGTTGCAACGTGAAAGACTGAATTCAGATAAATTTCTGAGGTTGCCAATTGAATCTGGTATGCTACCAGAAAAGTTGGTTTCTTCGAGAGCCAAACTCTCCAAAGAACTCTCGATTGGAAAATTAGGTAAACTCCCAAATAGCTGTCCATTTCCTGATAGATCAAGATTGGTCAATGTTGGAATGTGGAAAATCTTATGCGGAAAAATCCCTTCAAGATCACAATCCAGCAATTGGAGATCTTTTAATGGAAATTCAGCAAAGTAGGAAGGAATCTGGGTTTCCAAACTGTTGCCAGTGAGGCGAATGACAGTTAAGGAACCAAGTTGCGAAAGAGATGATTCAATGGGGCCTGACAGATTACAATTAACCATACTGAGAACTTGTAAGTGGGGGACCGACTCAGACAGAGCTCTGCACCACTCGGTTCCATTCTCAGAGATATCCACAAAATCAAGATAGAGCTCCCTTAAATTGCTAAGTTTGCTAACCAATATCCGTAGATTTGGTTCATGCAGTTCCAAATCACAATATTCAAAGCTGCTGACTAACCCAATGTCGCATGAAAGGTCAAGCGAGATCAATTTAGTGACGTTAGCTATGCCAATTGGGATTTGACCAGAGAAATATGTGTTAGATAAGTTGAGATGGGTAAGCATAGTTAGCTTCTCAAACCCATGAGCTGGAAGTTGGTTTTGTGAAAAGTGGTTGTTTGCAAGGTTGAGGTGTTGGAGCGAGGTTAGATTAAAGATTGCGGCACTGAGGTTACCTTGAATGTTACGGTTGCTGATGTCAAGAGCAGTGACATGGCCAGTTCCTTTGTCGCAAGACACTCCCTCCCAGCCATGACAACAGTCTGTTCCGGGTTGCCAAGAGGTAAGATCAGAGAGGAAGAAGCCTCTTTTGAGTTGGAGAAGAGAAGAGCTGTGGTCAGGAAGGCATGAGACATGGGTTGTCACAGAAGCAGAGGGAAGCAAAAGAGATGAGAGGATAATGAGTAGAGTATAGAGACACAAGTGCAGATAGTTTGGCCAAGAATTAGCAAAATCCATTTGTTGGATGTGGTAGAAACAGCAGGGGAGTAGAGAATGATTGATTATGCAAGTAATGTATATAAGCAACACAGCTTTAAATGTGAACATTGTCTGGTTAGGCTCACATCAGCTTGACTACTTGACTTGAGTCAATCCTGTTGATTTGGTACAGTACAGTTGACTTGGGTCAACCCTAGTGATGAAAGGTTCAGCTGACTTGGGTCAACCCTGTTGATTACTTGACTAGATTAACTGAATGATAAATTAAGTGCCTTCAACTAGCATAGACCAGCTCGCAGGAGACGAGTATAGTGGGTCAAGAAGAGGTATGATTCTTCTAAATGTGAAATATGAAATACATAAATAATATACTATCATTGTCACAAATATTAACACAGCCTTCAAAAAGAAAATTGTATGTTCTACGTATTGTTCTCAACATGAAAAGCTATAATATCAATTATTTGCAGTATAAATTACAAATAAATTGTTCCAAAAAGCACAACATTAAATGATAATAAATCAAAATGAGTGACATTTTTGTAACTTTTTTCAACAAAAAGTATTTAGAACTGACGAATGACTTGGTTTATTCAGTCATAAATTATGTAAATTGGGAGCCCAATAGAGGTCTTTATGAGTGCGTTACCTTCTTAGTGGGCCTCATCATCTGCACCAACCAACTTACAACAAATATTGACACTCACTATGCGAAGACTCACTCGGTCTTTGCCAAATTTCTTTTCAAATTTTTAGTAATAATTCTCACAATCAATTCTATTTTTTTCTTCAGAATAAGTTTCATGATAAAAGATAGATATGCATATTCCATGATGCTTATATACCATGTTGCTTAGGTTATTTTAAATAAAAAAAAAGATAGATAGTTGATGCTATGATACTTGGGATATTTTCAATGGAAAAAGATAGATTCTTTGATATTATTAGGGATATTTTGAATAGAATTTTGAACTTTATACTGATTTAGTATGAATATTCTAATTTCTTGACCAATTTTGTGTTACTTATTGCTCTATGAGACTTTAAATAATGTCGATAATCGATGAAAATATAAAATATAATTTTTGAAAAAAAACACTATGTATGATAGCTTTCGCTATAGCTACATTATTCGCGATCGCTTTTCTTTAGCCTTTCCGCGATGACGTGATAATCACTATTTAGAACCTTGATTATAACGGATTGATATTTGAAAATAAATGATTCATTTCTCTACTTGTGACACATAGTACACGGTATCATTTGGGCATATGCTTGTGTGTGTGTCACAATAAATAAAATGAATCATCAGCTCTGACAGACCAATTTGAAGACTAAAATTTCTCTTAAACAAAAAACCTATCTTTTTTATTTTTAAATAAAATTTCAAATGAGTTTTAATAAAAAAAAGTCAATAAATTGGATAAATCTACGAGCTTTTGAAACTTAGAAGGGTAAATATAAGATCATAAATTTTAGAGGGGAAACTACATAATTTTGTGGTCTTTGACTATCGTGAAAATTTCCCCATAAAATAAAGTAACATTCTCGACGTAAAGTAAGCATTAAGGCTGAACTATTGGGCTTCACTAGAGATAATGTGATTGTAATTGGACCAACAAAACTAATACCTCACAACTAGTATATTTCCTTATCTTGTTCTAGGTTCAAATCCAAAACAAGGGATAATTAACATCAACAGAATAAAGCTTTTATATTTGAGAAAAGGTTATGATATCCAGCTCTCCATTCCCGGATTATCCCCACAACAGTTTTCATGTACTTTCAACAGGTTTTAACCGTCCACGCGGTCCCCACTTTCTAAAACCACCATCCCTCATCTCTCCGATCTCTTTCTCTCTTTAACTTTTACCCAAACTCTTTTCCGATCTCTTTCTTCTCCCGTTCCATTCTTTTTGATTGCTCCCTCGGTAGCGACGGCAGCGTCGGCACGACGGCAGCATCGGCACGACGGCAGCGACGGCACGACGACAGCGACGGTGACGCGCGACGGCAACGACGCGCTATCGACGGTGAAGAAAAAGAAAATTACCTGTCGACGGCAGCGACGGCAACGAAGTACTGGACCACTTGGACGACGAAGAAAACAGCGGTGGTGTCACGCTACAGCTTTGTCCCTCTCGGAGCTGATTTAATTTTGATTTCGGACCTCAATTTTCTTGAATATCGAAGTGGTTTTGATTTCAGACCACGGCTTCGATTTTCCTTCAATTTCAGCCCTCAAAATCATACAATCGCGACATTCCATCTCAAATTTTAGTCAAGTTATGATTGATTGATTTTCTCAGATTTTATTTGTCATTTATTCGATTTTTTCGAAGGATCTAGGGTTTTCAATTTTTTAATTAATTTTTCCTCAAATTTAGATTCTGATTTTCCACTATTTTGACTTTTGACACCATGCAATTGTCGATTTGTTGATTTTGTTTTTTTCTTCAAATCGACAATTTGTATACTTTCTCGATTTCTCTGGCGATCGCCACTGTCTTGACCAAATCGCGCTTCTCTCGATCAATATTTGAAAATTTTAGTTTACAACATCTATTTGCAGGATCTGTCTAATAGATTTACATGATCTATACAATATTTTACAGGATTTATCAATCAGGTTTAAAGGTTCTGTAGAGTATTTTTTAGTTTACAGGATCTATCTAATTGTTCAGTATTGAAGTTTTGCACTTTTGAAATGTTTTAACAGTTTTATAGGATATATAAGTTATTTCACAAGATTCATGCAATATTTTTATAGGATATATGTAACAATTTACAGTCTGGATGCAATTTATAACATGATGCAAATAGGGTACATATAACAATTTTACAGGATATGTGCAACAGTTTACAGTATTCACTTTGGTTAATCATAGTTACAGGATCTGTTTAACAGTTGTACTGATAAACTGCATTAGACAGTGTATAACAGTTAATAAAATTCTAGTATTTATCTAGTAAGTTTATAGTATTGATGCAGTTTATTACATGATGTAGTTTATAGTTTGCATCTGCTAATTTTACAGTATGTAAGTCTTATTTTTATAAAAAAAAATACGTAAAAAAAAATACGAAAAAAATAAAAAAAATTTAAAATTTTAATTTCGAAAAAAAAAATTAATTTTGCATAATTTTAGGTGTTATTTGTAAATAACTACAAGTTTGAGAAGTGGTTTGTTTTTTAAACCTTCTAGAAGCCGTCAGTTTTTCAAGTACAGCCGGAAGTACAGTATTTTTGCAAGTTGCTAACTGTTTGCAACTAACTTGGGGACCACTTCCAACTAACTTGGATGGTTAGATTTTAAACTACTTATTATACATGATTTGTTGTTGGAGTTACAGTATTGGTTATAGAGTTTTACTGTATTCGCGCAAGTCAAATGACAGTTTTTTTTGGGAAAAACTGGAGAAAAAAGCTTGAGGACAATTAGTTGCTTCCTTTATATTTAACAGGAGACACAAGTGCAGAGAGTTTGGCCAAGAATTAGCAAAATCCATTTGTTGGATCTGGTAGAAACAGCAGGGGAGTAGAGAATGATTGATTATGAAATTAACTTGTATATATAAAAACAGTACATGTAATTTGTTCATGCACGTTGACTGAGAAATTAAGTCATTTAGAGCAGTCAGGCCATTCAATATGAACATTGTTTGGTTAGGCTCACATTGACTTGGGTCAACCCAGCCTTTTTTTGAAAGCTTTGTATTTTCTTTTTGACCAGCCTTAATGGTCACTCCAAAGATAATACTTTACACAATCATCACTAGCAAACAAGTATTTAACATTAAAAAACATAAATTTTCCAAAAAAATTCCTTCGTATAACATCATCATTTATTGTAAATTATTCAAAGTTATTTTATATTATAAATAGCGCGGCATTTTTTGTATGTTGTGTTCTTATAATATTCGTGATATTTTCCTTAACTTCAAAGTTTGCCATATATTTATATGTTCTATATATTGTTCTGAACATGCAAATAAAGATCAATCTTCCAAAAAAAGCTGTTCTACAAATATCAATTACATTTGCAGTATAAATTACAAAGAAATTGTTCGGAAAGGTACAACTTTAAATATTAAAAAAATCAAAATTAGTGACATTTTTATAACTTTACCAACAAAAAGTATTTAGAACGATCATGTGCACCAACCCACTTGTGAGTTACCTTCTTAGTGGGCCCCACCATGTGCACCAACCCACTTGTGGACCGATCTGCTATGTCAATTTTGGTCCCAAGGGGCAGCTGCCCCCCCTAGATTTTGAGTTTATCGGTCTTGACCGACTTTGCCCTCCCCTGAAATTTTTTTTGACCCCTCTGGATGTTTGATTTATAATTCAGATTAAATTTAGGGGTAAAATTGAAATAAATTTGTTGAATTTTGATTGGTAATTAGAATTATAAGTTAGAGCATCAGAAATTACAAGTCAAAGCATCAGAAATTACAAGTCAAAGTATTGGAAAATATAAGTTAAAGAATTATATTTTATCGAGTATCCTATTAGTTAATGGATTTAAATCCGATTCGATATTTTTTTGCCCCCTGATGAGAATGCTGGATCCGCCTCCTATTTATGTTAAATGATTACTTGACAAACAAACCTAATATCACTCCAAATGCAATTTTAAGCATTTATAAATACCATAAAGATATTTTATTGGCCGTGCACCAAAAACTAAATTTGAGTGGGGTGGAGAGTGATTTTTTATTTTATTTTTACATTTTATAACAAAAAATGAATGTTTAAAGGATAAACGAGGTGCTATCTCTCTCATTTCAAATCATCCTTCTCTTTTCAAATTAAACTATGGAGAAAGGTTAGATCTCCAGCTTGTTTCACCTACTCCTTTTTCTAAGCATGAGATGAGAATCAAATTTTTTAAATCATGTCGGTTATTTTATTCTTGAAGATTATTCTTAATCATGTTGTTTTGTACCAAATTAACATGCATGATTAAATAATCAATGATTGTAGTTTATTATTTAACCATCTCTTTAAAAGTTCTTTTAATGAAAAATTTATATCAATCGCTTATATGGGGCATCCAATTATTCCAAGGGGAACTGCTAACAATTGTTCAGGACAGTTTTACTCTGGACTTCAGGATTTTGTGGCAGTTAGTAATTTAATCCTTAACTTTTATAAAATTATTATATTGGTCCAGAGAATGTGAACACTATAATTATACTGTTCTATTTATGGCTCTTTATATTTATTTTAAGATTATTGTGGCTCCTTTATATTTATTTTTATGGCTTCTTTATATTTGATCCGACAAACAAATAATATTTTCAAAATTAACGACATTTAAAACAGAAAAACAAATAATCACATACATTAAAAATAAAACAAAACAAAACAAAAAAACCAAAAACCAAAACAAATAAAAACCATGTCTGATAAAAAAAAAAGTGGGGCCGTAGGGGCACTGTGCGGCCCCCTGACTGGGGCCGCATCGGCATTGTGCGGACCCAGTGTTTGAGGCTGCAAAACACCGGAGCGACCTGGATAGAAATTGAAAAACCCGGAAACAGAGGTGTTTTGGTTTATTTTTTTTGGAAAAATGCAAAAAATAAAAATTTTGTCACACACACTACGCATAATGGAGCCGGAGCCTATATTTAGAATTATTTTGTTACTCAAACATTATAAACAAAGAAAATGTAACTATTCCCGAGAGCACCGACAAAAACTACTATTTTGAGCATATCGATATTACCAGCAGATGTATCCGCGGAGATACCATTGACAAAAAACACTTTTGTTCTCGCAGATAGTGACACATTTTTATAGTGTGTGTCACCTACTGTGTCAGTACAAATATACGTACGTATGACACAGACACATATAACACATTTTTATTTAATTAATCCAGATTTGTTTATTTTTTTAAGGCTAGCTGGAAAACGAGGAAATAATGAAATTTTCTGTTTTTTTTTTTTGAAAAATTAAGAATCTGTTTTTCTCCATCCAACTATTGAATTCGCGCATGAAAATAATTAAATGATTGAATGAGAAAAACACGTTTCTGTTTTTCAAAAAAGAAAAGAAAAACCAACAGATTCTCTTCCGAAAAATTAACATGTCGTGTTTGCAAGTATCATATCTGAGTTCCATATTTTTTAGCATGACATGTTTGACAGGCACTTAGATGCATGCCAGCACGGATAGGCACACAGTATAATTACCCGAGCAGGCATGGCACACAACTAGCGTTGCACACTAATATAGTTCATAAATTTCTCTGCACTAATTTAATTTCCGTAAAATGTAGCGAAAGTAATTATTTTTTTTTAAGAACAAGTCATATGTAGTTAGCATTAAAAAGAACAAAACAGCTTTTGGAGAACATACATGGTAGCCAACCACTTGCATGGAAAAAAAATAACCAGAAAAACTAGCAAAGCATCTTCAATTTAAATTTCCACTGTGTATTCAATGTGCTTTTAGCCTTTGGAAAAAAAAAAAAAAAAAGGAATTGAGTTAGGGCTCATCTCCGGATACTTCTAGTATCTTATATGTTTAAATATTTATGTTTTGTAATTTGTACATATAAACACTTAACTAGTTAATTTTAACAGTAGGTAGTTGCTTTTATCATACAATATTAAATAATGACCGAGTCAATATCTTCATTTAATTAACATTATATTAGTTATCATTAATTAACCAAAATATCATTCTTGTAAACAATTAGCTAGTTGCTTACTTTTAATATTTCTTTGTTACGTTTAACACTTAGAGTGAGGCCTAACTCAATAATATACATTTTTTTTTTCAGAAAAGGAACTCAATTCAGTGGGTCCGCATAGCTGTCTCCATTCAATGACAATGCTCCAAAAATACCAGAAGACAGAAGTGGAAATTCTACATTCAATGACAATGCTCCAAAACTTGTTCAAAGGACCATGTGTTATGGGCTTAGTACCTGGGGGGCCCCACCATGGCAGACATACTTTCCCTGCACCAATAACTATCATTTATTTTGGGTACATGGCCGGTACGTACTAAGTGATATTTTGGGTACATGGCCGGTACGTACATGGCCGGTACGCACCAATAACTTTCCCTGCACCAATAACTATCATTTATTCAGACTAAAAAAGTAAGATATGTTAGGTGATATTTTTTTATTAATAAAAAAAAATCACCTAAGAAATTTGGTCGGTTTGCTATATACTAACACAAATTTTAAAAGAATTTCGTGCATTATATGTTTGAGTCAAATTAGTACGTATATTGATTGGATGGTATTAGAGATATTTTGAATAGAATTTTGAACTTTATACTGATTTAATATGAATTTTCTAATTACTTGGCCAATTTTGTGTTACTTATTGCTCTATGAGGCATTTTATTAAGGTTTCAAAATTATGTTCTTATGTGCAGAAAGAGAACATAACAGAAAAAAAAACCTCTAAAATGGTGCGCAGAGCACGCGCAAAAAATAGTTCACAGACTACTCAGTCTGCAAACATGTCAAGTTTTGAAATTTTTTCTAAAGCGGTGTTAAAATCAGAATTTTGAAAATTTTGGATGGTAACCAAAAAAATTCGGTACTTTGAAGCCCATACGCTGGATGATTAATTTTTATCCCTCGAATCTCTTCTTTTAAGACAATTATTTATCTAATTATTTTTCTCTATCAAGCTACGACTTCATTTTTTTTCTTCTAATCCGACCATAACAAGGGTTAACAAGGATTGATTAAATCTTCAAATTTCGTCGTACCAACTTATATTTTTACTAATAAAAAAATAAGAAGAGCAGAAAATTTATTCACCTCCCTTCTATCACTCCACTATCATATTTTCCCAAATCACTCCATATTGTTTCGTTCCGGCCATAATTTTTTGAAAGTTAGTGGCTTTAAATGCCTACTAACAATTTCATTGATAAAAAAAACGAATTACAACGAGTCAAGTGATCCTCTTACCTAGATCTAAATTTTTTTATTCTCATGAAATCACGGAAACTACTCTAATCAACTAATCTTACTTATATACTCTTTAACACTATTAATTACCTCTTTCTCCATCTCTGTAATTTTTATCAACCAGTCCATATTTTCAAAATTAGCCAATATATTAGTTACACATTTAGGACTATGCGAAATACACCTGTAGTACTAGATCAGATTGTTACAAGCAAAATAATTGACCAAATTAGCCATTTGTGTCATGCTTTTAACCAATATCCGTTAAAGCTAGTAGCTAGGAATGGTCATGTATTCTCCAACAAGTTCACCAATTTAATCTCAAAGAATGAGGAAATGGCACAACTAATTAATTTCATTATTCCCAAATATCCAAAAAATACAACAAAGTTAACCAGGTCGTAAGAAACAGATTTGGGTAATTTTGTGATTAAGGTGAAATTTCCTATGTACCTACCCTCGAATCTCTTCTATTAAGACAATTATGTTTCTCTAATACGGCCATAACAAGGGTCGACAAGGATTAATTAGTTAAATAAACAAGAGAAGAAATCTTATTCGCCTCCCCTTCTCATTCATTCCCTCTTGTTTTTTATTTCCTTGTGAATTAGATGTGCGTTTTGGTTTGGCAAAAAGAGAAAGGCGTTCACAGGACGAACAGTGATGACATATAGATTTCCTCTTGCAGGCTGCACAGCACACAGACTGTGGTAGGCAGAGGTGAAGCCACAACAGTCATTGATTAAGTTGAATCACATGCTTCACTACTGCATGCATGCTGTGTTGGATATGGAATATGGACTGTAGCCTTTACCTGTAGTAGGGAATTGACTTGACTACCCACCCATTTTGGAGCCCACACGCTCATGATTAAGGCTGCAATTACCTATATACCCCTCGAATCTCTTCTTTACAGATATTTATTCATGTAATTATAATTATTATTATTCTGTCAAGATAACAAAATCCGGCCACAATAAGGGTTGGAATTTTTTTTTTTCTAATACAAAGGAAGAAGAGAAGAGTTGGAATTTTAGTTCCCAGTCTTTGAATAGTCGAAATTTAAAATCAAGGCCCATGCATGAATATCTAATAGCTAGCAGTCCTTGATTTTTTTTAGGGATAATAATATCTTCTAGACTTATTTTGATTTTGACAATAATCTTCATTGGTACTTAATTTATTATTTAATGTTCATTGGTAGTTAACATTTTTATATACCCTTGTTTAAATATTTTTATCTATTTTAATAATTTGCAATTTTCAATATCATTTTTGAATTAATAATAATTTCTACTTTATAATGTTTGCTATTTTCATATATAATAAAATAATTCGATCAACTTTAATTATTTTCGAAATTATTACTTATCTATGCTAATAAAAACATAATATCCATATAAACAAAAAATTGAAAAAAAAAATGAATATCAAACATCTTTTGTATTATGAATATTTAACCAAGGGCCAATACTTTTTTTTTAAATGTTATAGAAAAGGAAGAGCAGGGGTAAAGTTGTCTAAAAAGAGCTACAATAATGAAACATTTACAATTCTATCTTGAGGGAGGAGTGTTGAAAATTGATCTCACATTCATCATTGCATTGAACCATGCACGATCCAAGAGTTTAGATCAAATTTCAAATATAAAAAGAAATAAAACGGTAACGTGTACCATCATTATTATAAATAGAAAAGAGTACAAACCAATTTATTTAAGACTTGTAATTATAAATACAAACTCTTTTGTAATACAAAAATATATGAAATACAACAAATTTCATTATCCTCATACTCTGCTTCGTACAACAGATAATGGACTGTAGCCTGTTACCTGTAGACTGTAGTAGGGATTGACTTGACTACCCACACACTGGGGAGCCCACATGCTGGGGGACTCCATAATTGATGGTTAAATTGCCTATATACCCTTGGAATCTCTTCTTTTTAGACATTTATTCATCTAATTATTTTTTTCTGTCAAGTTACCAAAATCCGGCAATAATAAAGTTTAAAATTTTGTCCTATAAACTTGTTGTTTTTTTTAATTAAAAGGAAGAAGAAAAGTTGGAATTTTGGTTTACTAAAGTGTCGAAATTCTAAATCAAGGCCCATGCATGAAGCGCCAATAGCGGTCATTGAGTTCTTTAAGGGATAATTTCATCTTCTAGACTTTTGATTTATAACAAGTCAGCTCTTGAAATATGATAGTAATCTGATACTTAATCAGATACTAGATAAAAAATAATGCTTTAACTTATAATTTTCAATGCACTGATTTGATAATTTCTGATGCTCTAACTTATAATTTTAATTATTAATCATAATTTAAAGAAAATTATTTATTTTTAACTCTAAATTTATCTCAAATTATAAATCAGAATTACAGATGGGGGCAAAAAAACTTTAAGGAAAGACAAAGTCGGTCGGAACCGATAAATATCCATAAAAAAAAATCAAAATCCAAGTGGGGAAACTGCCAATGTGGGTCCGCCCCTACTTCTCTAATTCTTCAACTAAATATGTTTCACAACATTAACATATAAAACTAGACACACCAATGTTAGATTTATATGTTGTTGTTTTAGAATTGACAAATTAGAAATAGATTAAAACAACATTTAGATATATGTCACGTGTCATTTAATTATGATTAAATTGGCATGATTTACTGTATATAAGTTGCTAAACTAAACTCTCAACTCAATTGATTAATACATCGTTTCATCATATATTTGGTTGAATCCCAATTTTGAGGGTCATAATTGAAACAACTAATTTTGTGGGGTACAAAATAGAAAAATGGTAGATAGGACCATTTATGCAATTATACATAAAACCAATTAGACAATGTAGCTACAGTGTTGTTGTGAAAATAAGCAAACAATACAAGTAAGTCATGTGGCCATGCCAGTCAAAGCTTTTGTCTTTATTCATGCAAATAACAATCACCATCTCTCCTCTCTCTTTTTTTCATTTTTTCCTATTTTTCATTTGATGAACCTTCAAATACGGTACTGTCCATGTGTCATCTTGAAAGGTTGTAAAATTGAAAGATGTAAACAATAAACAGGATAATAAATGCAGCGGAAAAGAGAGAGAAAGTTAAAGAAAGAAACCCACGAATTAAAAGAAAAATAATGATTGACATGGCTACATATCACTTGGGAAAATTAATTTTCTTCTTCAACTTCCTCGCAATCACAACAAGAATCAAAGACTTTTTGCGAGGATAAAAAGTGACTTTTCGCGACAGAGTACCGTCATAAACGTGCTTTTTCTATTTGCGATGGTACTTTTCACGACGGAGTTCCCTCGCGATAAGTGTCTACTTTGTTGTTGTGAATGCCGGCTTTGCCGCACGAGGATCATAAGTCATATCACCTGTAAGACTGAGAATAGTAACATATATAATATAAAGCATATACATATAGGCATGCTTAGCTGGTAATAGAGGTATACAGTACTATTCTGAAGCTCATTGAAGAATTTAATAAACCCGGAACCACGCAACAAAGGGACGATCGAGGACATTCAGAAGTTAGTAAGTTAATTTAATTCCATCATCTCTAATACTAAAATGCAAGATCAGTTCAAATCGCGATATCATCAGATCGAGGTATAAGGTAGGCTTCTAGGAATTAATTTGGAAGAGAAATTAAGGTAACATTACTGTGGAACTGGTACCTTCCTTTCTCCTGAAAATCTGTTAGGGAAGGATGCAAATATTTCTTAATTTGTCCGTTTACAATTTGTTCCTGGACTGAACCCATGTACATTTTGTAACCCAAAAAGAAGAGAATTTTATTTTGACTAGGTAGAATATGCAATTTGGGCCGTTATTAGTTGTCTTTAGAGTGAATTCCATCGCTCACTATTTGGGCCCTATTTTGGTTTGGGCCTGTTTCTTTGTAGATTTCCCACTGAATTATTCCTTCCTACTTGCATCAAAGCAGTAGAAATTATTTCTTTGTATAGTCAGTTTCCATTTTGCAGCAGAGAAAAGTGCAATAAACTCATTGATCATTAGTGAACTGGCTGTGTCCAATAGTTCATTCTGGAGTATTCAAGAAATGCCAAACCGACATATTATAGATGTACTGGAAGTTACTATTGTATTGTGGTATTTTGTAAGAGTTGTATATGTATAATCTATAGAGAGAGCTAACTGACATAAGCAATTTGTGTTTCCGATAAAATATTTTTCAAAACAAGCAAAAAAAATAAAATACTGAATACAACTAATATATATCTATAGATGTAATTTTATTTCTAAAAATTATCTTATTGGATATGGTACGAAATTGTCTTTCATATCCTTACCCGTTATGTAACATTGTGCATGTTATTAGATATATACATGTCATGTACTGTTTCATTTATTGTTATATTAGCATGATTTTTTTGTAAATAAGTTACTAAACTGCACTCATAATAACTCAATTGATTAATAAGTTTTTAAATAGTTTAAATAAGAATTGGCGTGAAACAAAAAATTTATCATTTCATTATATATATATATGGTTGATTGCATCATTATACAAATGCCAAATTTTGAGGGACTAATTTTGTAGGGAGCAAAATAGAAAAATGCTAGATAGGACCACTTATGCAATTATTTTGTATGACATAAAACCAATTGTTAAATGTAGCTACTACTTTTTTCTAATAAAATATTTTGGTTGATTGCATCATTATACAAATGCCAAATTGTTAAATGTAGCTACTACTGTTGTTGTGAAAACCAATTATCTTGTATGACTTATTTTGTATGACAATATAAGTCAGCCATGTGCCTTCACCATCTCTCCTCTGTTTTTGTTTTTCTACTTTTCTCTGTTTTTACTGTTTTTCTTTGATAAACCTTCACAAATGATAAATTTATTATGGACCCTTATTTCAATAATGAATTATTTTTGTGGTATCAAATTATGTACTCATTTCTTTGGTGATTGAAGAATGAAGGGTACCCGTCTCCATTATGCTATCAATCAAGCAAGGAACCTAAACAATATCACGTTTTTTTTTTCTTTAATTTTCCAGGAAAAATAGTGAAAATACCACGGTTCTTACTAGGACCCCTATTCCCCTAAAACCAAACAAATTTTGTCTACTCCTAAACAATGTTCTAAATAACAGTATGTGCTCGTTGGATGGACAGATCCGCCAAGCGATTAATCGGAAATAATCGGTCGATTAGTAGGGGAAAATCCGTGACGATTTGATCGCCGCCAACGACTAATTGGCAGATTAATTTGGTACAATATGTAATTTGGGCCGTTGTAATTAGCTGTCTTTAGAGTGAGTTCCATCGCTCATAATTTGGGCCCTGATTTGGGTTGGGCCTGTTTATTTCTAGATTAAACAGTCCATTATTCCTACTTGGATCAAAGCAGCTGGAAATATTTCTTTGTATAGTCAGTTTCCTTTATTGCAGAAGGGAAAGAAACATATTAGGTTGTGATTTAATAACACTGTGGATTAGTATATGATTATCAGTGAACTTGTGTTCATCACAGAAAAATGCTGTTGAGCATTTGTTGTTCCTTCTTTTTTGTATTTTTTTCATGTAGGCTGTAACATTGTGCATGTTATTAGATACTTGTCATCATGTACTCTGTCATTTATTGTTAAATTCATCATAATAACTCAATTGATTTATATGTTTTTTAAATAGTTTAAATAACAATTGGTGTAAAACCAAAAAATTATCTTTTCGTATATTTGGTTGATTGCATCATTATACAAATGCCAACTTTTTAGGGACTAATATTGTGGGGAGCAAAATAGAAAAATTGTAGATAAGACCATTTATGCAATTATACTTCTTATGACATAAAACCAATTATAGAATGTAGCTACTATTGTTGTTGTAAAATTTGGTTTCAAAGTAAATTTTCATATAGAGATCATGTTGAGCGGTTCCTATCAACCATTTCGAATTTAAATTTGGAGATCTTGAGCCATCATACAGACCTATGTGTGTTATGCGTTGTACCACACCCTCACTCGTAGATATAATATTACAATACATTAATATATAATCATGATACCAGTCTAATACCAGCATAGTCCCGTAATCTCGTTTCTTTGGAAATCGGTGAGTATTACTAGTGGTGGAGCCACATGGGCTCAAGAGAAGACACTTGCATACCTCTGACCTAAAATAATTTCCATAATTTGTTTAATTTTATTTTATCTTTTATTTAAAAAATTATAAAATAAGTATATATTTAAAATAATTATGAAATTATATTTTACTCTTAAATTTTTAACTCATCATATTTTATTTCCCATTTCCGCCCTATCCACTTTCATAAAAAAAAAAAAAATACAATACAATGATATCCCAAAGTTAGCTTACACGCAACCGACAAGTCTGATAAATCTTTCTGAGATGGAGACATGACAGCTGTCCATATATTTGAATTAATCTCCCAAAGTGCATCCATCTCTGCTCACTGGCACTGCTCATGAGAAATGATAAATTCAATATGGGCCCTGATTTGTATTAGTAGATGATTCAACAGGCCCTGATTTGGGCTGAGAACTCTTTGGGCTGGACCTCTTTCGTTGTAGATTGAAGAGTGAAGAGGGAATTGTTCCCTTCTCTACTATTTCTGTTGCCAGTTGTCATTTCTTTGTAGAGTCAATATTGAATTTTTCTTGTCTCTATTATGCTATAAATCAAGCAAGGAGCTTAAACAATGTCACATTTTATCTTTTATTATTTAGGAAGAATAGTCAAATTAAATATCACAGCTCTTCTTAGAACTCCTAAAATCAAACAAACTTTTATCTACTTGCTGAAAAAAAAATTGGTAACGAAGATAAGAAGAAGAAGAAACTTGACATGAAATATTTGAAATTTCATTGAAAAGTAAGGATTTCGTTAAGGCACATCATAATTAGCAAAAAATAATATAATAATTAATAGGACTTTGAAAGAAAATTACTTTTTTCTTTTAAGAAAAAGGTTCAGTTGGGCAAATAACCTCAGAAAATTTTATTAAAATGCGACCACAAAAATAAAAAATAAAATAAAGGGTAAAGTTGCAATGACATCCATGCATGCAACTTAACAAGCATAAATACTTTCATCATAATATTTTAAAACCAAATTTGTGCCATATAAAACCAAATTTGTCCCATATAAAAATCAACAAGCAGTCTTATCATACAAATGTCCACATAAATAAACTCACAATACACACATATAAAATGCACACCGCATTAAGTGACTAGCACCAGTTGATAAACTCAAAACAATATTAAACATACAACACACAAAAAAGGTACCACATACAAATAAATAGGACATAGACAGCGACAAAAATATTAGAATTATATAAAATAGAACACAAACACAAGCACTCCCATGAAGCTCCCTTCCCTCCCTTTGTTTTATTAATTTCAGAAAAAATATTACAGAGTATTTTCAGATGATCAAATTCATGAGCAGCACACCTTCATATATACTCTTTATCAAAACATAGAAAGTCATACAAGATATAAAAAGTAATATTCACCCTAACAAAAAAAGTACCAGATACAAGATATAGAGGAGTCTCAAAATTAGTTTACCTCTGTTTGAAATGTGACAGGGGTGATTCCTTCATGAAACCTGACCCCGTAAGGGCCACCCTTGATGAAATTAGTGTACAGTATTTTTTTTCCTTCTTTTCTTTTTTCTTTTTTTTTCCTTTTTTTATTTTTTTTTCCTTTTTTTGGTTTTTTTGCATAGTTGTCCAAGAACATTAAAAGCATCAAAAATAAGTTCGACAGTTACACAAAATTGTACAATCTCCCCGCAATAATTGTACTAGAGAGTGAAGACTAAAAAAGATACATACAACAAATTTCTTCTAATAGATAATGAAACGAGATTCTTCTTTTGCTTTTCTTTGTTTGGTTTTTTTGTTGTTATTTTGGTTTTTCAGCTTTTTTTGTTGTTTTGGTTTTGTACAGGTGGTGTGGAAGGTTGGGGAATTGGAGTAGGAGGAAGTTGGAGATATGGAGAGAGTAGAGAAAAAATTGAAGAAAGTGAGCAAACAAGTCCAGCCTAAAAACGATTCCCTTCTTCTGCAAGAGAAACAGAGTTGAGAAGAAAACATTAGCATCTTATAGCATTAGCAGAGTAGAAAAAAATATTACCGCTATCAGATGAATTGTAAAAAAATATTGCAATGCCAGCATTAATTATTGACAAAAATAATTGTTACATGGACATTTCTGTTAAAATGGACATATTGAAATATGTAAACCGAAGAAGTTCAAAACTGAATAAAAAAGTTTTAACAGTTCGTACTCTTAAATGCTGATAGTTGGAATAAAATATTTTTCTGTAAGTTAAATAATTTCTGTTGGGAAAGACAATCTTTTGTACTTTTCTCTTAGAGAAAAATGTACCAGAATCTGTGACTAAAATCCATGGGAACACAAATTAATTGAAGAATTTATTTACTGAATGGAAGTTGCAACTTAGAAACACACACAATGAGAATTAAAATAAAATGGCCAAGGAAGTATAAGCACGATATATCAACAAGCCAAAAATACAATTTAGCATGAAATTTGAAAAACGAAAGAGGCCAGGTACATTTGTACTGTTCATTAGTGTTAAACCATACCAATTTTTTAAGCACATTAAATGTCTGACGGTATTGGTGGCCGGCCCCACTGCTTGATGTCCTGATTTTACTGGGCATTTTTCTTTCTACTGATCAATGTTTTGTCCAAATGATTGTAAGAAAAGGAGGCCAGGTACATTGGTACTGTTCATTAGGATGCCTAGTCTCCTCTGCTAGTTATGGTTTCAGCCAAAATTTGGGAAATTATGCTCCTTAATGCAAAGTACTTGGGCCGTACCAATTAGTTTTTTTTTATTAAAATATTGCAGGCACCTTTTAAAACTCCTATCAAATTTCCAGTCATGAAGCTAAACAATAGAAATTTAAGTGTTTTGGTGAACCAAAAGGATGGAGGGGTCTAACTACATTTGTTTAGATCCCTGTATGACCTTTCAAAATGATGTATCCATCTATCCATCAATAGATAGAAGAAATAAATTTAGAAATAGAAGTGTTTTATCATGGGGTCTCAATATTAGCTTACCTTTGGTTGGAAAAATCAGTTGGAGATTGAGCAAACGAGTCCAGATGGATAATATATAAATAGAAACAGAGTTGAGATGAAAAGTTCAGCATCGGCTTAGCAGAGAATAATTATGGCTATCAGATGGATAATATATAAATATTGCAATGCCAACATTAATTACTAAGAACGTAAATGTATCATTCTGATGATTTTACTTGTTAGATGGATGTGTTTGTGAACGGAAGTAGTTTAAAAATGAATCAAAAAGTTTCAAAAGTTATTGCTCTGAAATGCTAATGGTTGGCATGCAAGATTGCTCTGAAATACTTCTAACTACCATTATTGAATAGAAGTAGTTCACAAATGAATCAAAAAATTTCACAAATGAATCAAAAAAATTTAGTAAACCATTATTGTGAACGGAAGTAGTTCACAAATGAATCAAAAAATTTCAAAACTTATTGCTCCGAAATGCTAATGGTTGGGATATAAGATTGCTGTAAATTAAATAGTTTCTACTGGGAAAGACAACTCTTATACTTTTTCTTTGGAGAAAAATATTAGAGAATCCTAATGAACAGTTAAGTCTTTTTTATCATATTTTATTCCAGGTGCCTATTGAAACTCTATCGATTTTCCAGTCACGGATAAACAGCTAAAATTTAAATGCTTTGGTGAACCAAAAGTATATATAGAGGGGGTCTAAAAACATTTGTGTTTAGAAAATGATGCCTTCCCTCTAATGACTAATTAATCAACAGGATGTATCTATCAATACAGAGAAGATATAAAATTAAAAACATAAGTGGTTTACTGTGGGGTCTCAAAAGTAGCTTACCTTCTTTTGGAAATGTCACAATGGTTTTTCCTTCGTCAAACCTGACGTTGTAATTAGGGCCACCCTTCTTGAACTTGTCCTTCAGAGTTGGACAGTCTTCAATTTCCAGCACACAAAGATTCCTGGGAAGTTCTTCCAATTCACATAGCTTTGGACATTTTTCAATATGCAACAAAAAAAGATTCCTGGGTAGTTCTTCCAGTTTACATAGGTTTGGACAGTCATTTAGAATCAGACTCTGGACAGATGCACAATTTTTCAAGTTCTTCGGCAGATGGGTAGTTTTACACCTATTAAAGCTCAAATGTGTTAGAGAGGTAAGAGATTGAAAAACCTCATCATCTGAAGATTCTCCTTGAACATGAGAAATTGCCAAAACATCTATTGAGGAGATAGTTTCATTTGATAGTATCAACTTCAATATTTTCAAGTCATCAACAATAACATATTGAAGTGCAAATGCGTACTTGTCCATGGGAGGTGAGAGGTTGATTGCAGGGCAGTGTATTACCAGCAGATGATGAAGTGCAGTTAATGAATTCAATCCCTCCAAATGACCGTCCCATCCCACTAAACTCAGCTGCTTGAGAAGAGACAGGTTACCAACATCAAGGGCACGAATAATATCTGAGACATTACGGGCATGAATAACATCAGCAGTTGAGCACAAATAAAATTTTAGTATCTCCAAGGAGGAAGGCAAAGAATCATCTGATATGTTCAAATTGGGGCAGTTCCCTAATTTGAGCTTTATCAAAGAGGTCAAGGATCCAATACCTCCTAAGGAACTGAGCAAATAACATCCTTTAATGGTAAGAGACTTGAGGTGCTTCAATGAACAAAGGACTTCCTTGGGAGGAAGAGAGGTTATTGTCTGAATTAAAGATAGTTTGAGTTTAAGCAGGGAAACAAGGCATTGTATGGAGGTGGATAATGCATCATCAGTAATGCTACATGATGATATCTCAAGGTAAGTGAGTGAAGACGGTAAAACCAACTTGGACTCTTCATTTTTATGGAACATTGTTTCCATGTGGCAATGCATGAACATAACCCACTCATCCAAAAGCTGACCTCGAGAATAATCTTTATTCCGAGGGTCAAATGTCAATATCTCTGCCCACTCATCCAAAAGCAGATCTGGAGAATCATTAAATGTTGCTTCCAATCTGTGTTTCACGAAAAGAAAAAAATGCTTCACATTTGACACAAAATTTCTGGTTAATCGTACATCCTCTGCTTTCAGGCAGTCTACTATTAGCTTCACGACCTCAAGTTTGGATTGGTTTCTTTCTTCCTTCTTCAACAAATCATCCTCAGAGAAATAACTAACTTGAGGGATCTTGCTAATCTTTAAAGAAGTGAGATTTGGTGGAAAGGTAGGCATTTTATTAAGGTTCTTAAGCCTCCGTAGTACAAGTCTTTCACAATTGGGAAGTGATTCATGAATAGATGAGATTTCTTTTACTTTATCACAATCCATTATTGCTAGCGACGTGAGATGCTTTAGTGAATTCTGACTTTGGAGCCAATTTGGAATTCTATCTCCTCCAAATCCTTTGAGTGTCAGACCACTTATACGAGAATGAGGTTGTAATGCATCCAATAATTCAACATGAGTAGAGAGACATGTAGCATTAGTGTCTCTTTCATCGTAGTTCCACTCAAAATGTAGTGTCATGAGATGTATTTTATTTTGCATATTGGCCTTTATAGCATCCTCTGTACTCGCTACATTCTCAAGACCTGCAATGCACATTTCACCTCGAAGCTGATTTAAATTTTCTAGTTGGTGCAATTCATACCCACATTCCTTCCTTACAATGAAATGATTAAGCTCTTGGAGGGACGTCAGCCTTCCAACATGAGAAATATGGGACTTTGTCTCCCTACTTGATGAAAACCACCTCAAGCTAATGAGTTCACAAAAATCCTTGGGTAGGGATTTACAATTTTGCAGGTTAAGCCTTTGGAGGTGGTAAAGTTTGCACATGGAATCAGGAAACTTCTTAATACCGATGTAACGGAGATGTTTTAAATTGCCAATAGAGTTTGGAAAATAATCATCAACACATTTGAAAAGATGTAACACCCGTAGTTTTTTCATGTGTTTCAATATCTTTTGCAATACATTCTTTGGGACAATACCACCATCAGGTTCCACAAAAAAAGTGCGTATATTGTTCATAACGCATAATTTTTCTTTTAGTTCGTTTATCATGCTTGAGGGCAAAAGGATGTGGCGAATGTTTTCACTTTTAGATAACATGTTGCTTATGTGGGAAGACACTTCTCTGGAATTAGTTGAGTCTATTGTGATAAAATCATCACCTTGAACCCGCTCTGCAAGATCGTGAAGCAGGTCGTGAAGTTGATATGGTTTTTCCTCTTCATCTATAACTTCAACTTCTTCAATAAAAAATCTCGATACGAGCTCATCCAAGTAATTTTCACCAATATCCTCGAACCTTTCTTCCTTATCTCTTGGCCTTATAAAACCTTCTGCCATCCATAAATCAATTAAAAACTCTCTTCGGATCGTAGTGCCTTTTCGAAATAAGCAACATATTGCAAAGCATCGTTGGAGATCCAGAGGCAGCTGCTGATAGCTCCATATCCTTGCTTTCATGTTATCTCCCAACCAATCTTTTTCTGCTACTTCCTCCCAATACCTTAGGTTTTTTCCACTCAACTGTTGACCTACTAGCTTTACCGCACCAGGGTCTCCTTTTAGCTTAATAGCTATTTTTCGACCTATTTTTTCGAATTCCTCTTTCTGTAAATGAGAATTGCTACGCCAAGCATAGTGCATAAAGAGTTCCAAAAATTGATCCTCCTCTATCTCCTGTAAATAATAGGTCTTTACTTCTGTAACACTGGGAAGGTTGGCCTTCTCTGCAACATTTTTGGATTGAGTTGTAAGTAGAATACTGCTCCCTGGTAAGCAACTACTTAAGGAACTAATGAAATTCTCCCATTGCCCAACAAAATCTTCAGTATCACTCCAAAAATCATCTAACACAAGTAGAAGTTTCTTAGACCCTAACATGGTTCTTATTTTTGTTAAAAGAGATTCAAGAGATGAAGAGGGATAATCATTACTAGCACATTCTTTTGCCTTTATGATTTCTATCATATTCTTAATCACATCAGTTGCCTTAAATTTGCGACGGGTATGCACCCATACAGGAATATCAAAATGATCTTGTCCATCGATATGTTTATATACATACTGGGCAAGTGCAGTTTTCCCGACACCAGAACGGCCCGTAATGGCAATTATAGGGATAGCTGGCCTAGTGCTTGGTTCTGGCTCAGAATTTGATGGTTTTTTCGTGAGTAAGCTGACTATGTTTTCTTTATCAATCTCACGACCGAAAACACTGACGGGAGGCTCTGAGAATGTTTCCCTATCAGGGTCACTACCACTAGCAGTTTCTTGGACCTCTAACAAATCACGAAATTCGTTGGCCTCGTTTGCAATTTCTATGAGTTTGTTTATACAACCCTTTAGCATGATCTTTTGACGCGAGAAAATAGATAAGCTATCTTTTAACTTATCAGAAGCAATCTTAAGAGGACGGCGTACAAATTGGGATGGTAAACTAATTCGGGTTCCCCTCTCATTTTTCCCCTTTTGTTCTAGTGTTTTTCTATCATCCTTTACCTTTTGTTTAAGCAGTTCATACTCAACTAGGTCGATTGCTTCCTCAGCCTCATAGTATGCACCCTTGAGCCTTTTGAGCCACTCCACTAGCTTTTCCTTGTTGGGGCTCTTTTCGGCTTTCTCAATCGCCAGAGAGAGGCGAGGAAGTACTGTGGCCTGAAGTATCTTCATTTTTTCGTCGATGCCGGTGCCGAGATGGTGATGTGCATTGTCGAATAGTGTTTTGAACAAGGGGGACGCCAACCACCCTAAGGGGGTGAGAACAACCGCCTCAGCCATGGTTCTCTTCACGAGTTAAGTTGGATCACTTAATTTTGACACATGTTTTGGAGAGAGATGAAGAAATTTCAGAAAAGTGGAAAGGAATCGTACGATATGAGATGGTAATGGTTTTAAGGGAAGTTGGGTCACTTAGTTGCGGAGAGAGTTGAGGGAAGTTCGAGATGAGATGGTAATGTGGGAAATTTTGTGGGTGGGGAGCTAGGGGAAAAAACTTTGATCTGATGGAGTTCAATGATTCTTTCTATGTTCTCTTTTTTTTTTTCTTTCTTTTTTTCTACTTTAAAATTAGAACAATGGTGTTTTGCTGGAAACAGAGAGTTGACGCATGTTGACTGTTGAGAGGAATGGTACCAGATGAGATAGTGATGTTACAAATTTTGTGGGTTGGTAGCGGAAATTAAGGACATATAATATATTAATCTGAAACTTTTAGAAGTGCGTTCTCGTTTGGCAAGAAAAGAAAGCATTCACATGACTACCACTAATGATTCCATGTGCTGCACGCAAAAATGGACTGCAAAGAACTAATTAATTATTTAATTAATCGTCTGACATATAGATTTCCTCTGGCTACACTCTACAACACAGTCTGTGGTATGTAGAGGTGAAACCACACAGTCAGTCACTGGATGTTGTACCGTTGAAGATTATAATAATGTAAGCTCTGTAACACCAATTGTAGCTGGTAGGAGTAGGTAATTGACTAAACTTTGGACCGAAATATTTTTAGTTACCACTCTAAACTTTAAAAATTCTGAATTTACCACCGATTGTTTGGAAATTCAGATCTTGACACGTGCACAGACAGAGTGTGCACTCCAAAATTCTGTTCTTATGTGCCGAAAGAGAACATAATGGAAAAGAAAACCCACCAAAATAGTGCGCAGACTCAGTCTGCGAACATGTCAAGTTTGGAAAGTTTTTCTAAAGCGGTGTTAAGATCAGAATTTTAAAAAATTTGGATGGTAACTAAAAAATTTCGGTACTTTGAAGCCCATACACTGCATGATTAATTTTTATCCCTCAATTCTCTTCTTTTAAGACAATTATTTATCTAATTATTTTTCTCTATCAAGCTACCGACTTCATTTAATTTTCTAACCCGGCCATAACAAGAGTCAACAAGGATTGATTACATCTTCAAATTTCGTGCTATGAACTTATATTTTTACTAATAAAAAAACTAAGAAGAGCAGAAATTTTATTCACCTCCCCTTTTCCTTCATTTCCTTCTATCTCCCCACTAACATATTTTCCCAAATCGCTCCATATCGTTTCGTTCTGGCCATAATATTTTGAAGGTTAGTTGCTTTAAAGGGCTACTAATTAACAATTTAATTCATTGATTAAAAAAACAAATTACAACGAGTCAAATGACCCTCCTATCTAGATCTAAACTCATTTATTTTCATGAAATCACGGAAACTACTCTAATCAACTAATCTTACTTATATACTCTTAAACACTCTATTAATTACCTCTTTCTCCATCTCTGTAATTTTTATGAACCAGTCCATATTTTCAAAATTAGCCAATATATTAGTTACACATTTAGGACTGTGCGAAATACACCTGTACTAGATCAGATTGTTCAAAGCAAAAATAATATCCAAACCAATATCCGTTATAGATAATTCAGATCGATATGTACTTTTTATCTCATTCTTTTCCTCCATTAAAGATTATTTATATATATCGACTGTTGATTATAAATTACATATGAACAGGATCTAAAATCAACAGCTGTTCTGTTTAGGACGCCCCATTCAATTATATAGGACATAAATTAATCCTATAATGAGAAATTTTGCAAAGTACCCTTTTTTCAAAATCATCAAGCAAAATATTCTCTTCCAAATATTTTGACAAAGTACCGTTGTGGGCCCCACTTTCTCCTCTCTTCCCCGGAAATTTTTTATTGGTAGTAATTAATAGAAAATAAGAGAGACAAATGGTAAGATTACAGTAATATTTATATTGGTAGTAAGATCGGTAGAACTTCTACCGATCTTAACTTTTTTTTTATCTCATGTATAGATGGAGATAATTCTTATATTTGATTTCTAGTAAAATATGAAAAAAATTAAAAAAAATAGATGGAATGTTTTTGATATATCTAAATTTAAAGATATTTTATCTATTTTTGTAAAAAAAAAAATTACTAGAAAAAAAGAAAAAAAGAAAAAAAACAAACTGGTTTAGATCGGTGGAAATTCTACGATCTTATTACCAATATAAATATTATTGTAATCTTACCATTTGTCTCTCTTCTTTTCTATTAATTACTACCAATAAAAAATTTCCCTCTTCCCCTTCCATCTCAGTTATTCTCCATCACCTTCCTCCTTCCTCTTACTCAAATTATTACCATATACAGCTGTCTCTCTATTTAATTAAAAAATAGAAGATACTGCCAATGGAGTGAAGTTAAAAGGTATTTTAACTTTGTCGATATAATTGAAAGGAAAAAAAGTTGTAAAATGTACATAAATTATCGAAGGCCTTGCATTGATGAAACTGGAGTTACTTTCTCTGTACAAATTCTTAAAAAAGATAATTGCTCTAATACATTAATTTTTTCTAGCGTAAAACGATTTGATAAGAGCATTATGTGGAAACAAAATATTTTGTCAGTTGTGTTATGTTTGATAAGAAATAGTTTAAATTGGAATTAGATAATCAAGACATTCTATTGATCTTTTTTTTATGACATTATTTTAATCCCTTCTCTGTTTCTCTTTCAATTTCCATTTTTGTAGTCATTCTGTTTACCAAAATTAATATTATTGGCCACACAATTCATCCATAATTTCTGTCAAATTTCATAAAATAAATAGATGATTTTTTTTATGTTTTCAGCAAATCAAAAGGACCGACTTGGAGATTATTATTTATTCGGACTACCTCTTATTTCTCAAATATCAACTAGCAAGTTGAATCTTGTGATAATTATGAGGTTGCTCTGACAATTCAAGAAATTTGGAATGCCCTCAAGAGCATCTCTAAATGGAAGATACAGCAGATGCAGTAATTCATAGCTGCAAACTAAGCTAGCACAAAGATTATTAACTAAAGACAACACTCATACCTTGGTACTAGTAAATAAGATAGTACTTTGAAAAAATGGCTCTAATTATTAAAAAAAGATGACAACTTGAATCTCTTTTGGTGGAAGTACCCAATAAGGGGCGCATGATTGTATAAGCCACCATGTATGTTTCCATCAAGTTCACCAATTTAAAAAAAGAAAGAATGGCAAGCTTAAAAAAAAAAAGCACCCAAAGCTAGTAGGAATGGTCATGTATATATTCTCCAACAAGTTCACCAATTTAATCTGATAGAAATGAGGAGATGCCACAACTAATTAATTTAATTGTTCCCAAATATCCAAAAAATACAATAATGTTAACCAGGTCATAAGAAACAGATTTAGGTAATTTTGTTATTAAGGTGAAATTTCCTATGTACCTATCCTCGAATCTCTTTTTTTAAGACAATTTGTTTTTTAAGACAAGGGTCGACAGGGATTAATTAAATAAAGAAGAGAAGAAATCTTATTCGCCTTCCCCTCTCCTTCATTCTCTTCTATCTCCCGATGAAAAATTCTCTCAAATTGCTCGCTTATCTCCCTTCGTTCTTTCATATTGCCTCCTCTCCGTGCCTTTCCCCCATGAAACGGACCGGGCCCATGTGAATTTGTAACCCAGAAAGAAAGAATTACTTATCCACTAGGTATAATATGTAAATTGGGTCGTTGTTAGCTGTCTTTTGGGTTGGGCCTGGTTATTTCTGGATTAAACGGTCAACAATTCCTACTTGGATAAAAGCATCAGGAATTATTTCTTTGTATAGTCAGTTTCCTTTATGGCAGAAGGGGAAAGTGAAAGAAACCTATTAATTAGTTTGTGATTTAATAAGTGAAGACTCATACCGGCCGGTTAATAGCACTACAGATTTCTATATGATTATCAGTGAACTTGTGCTTCATCACAGAAAAATATGTTGTTGAGCATTTCTTTTTCCTTCTTCTTTTTGTATATTTTTCATGTAGGCAGTGACATTGTGCATGTTATTAGATATATACATGTCATGTACTGTGTTATTTATTGTTAAATTAACATGATTTCTTGTAAATAAGTAACTAAACTACGTTCATAATAACTCAATTGATTAATAAGTTTTTAAATAGTTTAAATAACAATTGGTGTGAAACAGAAAATTTATCGTTTCATTATATATATATATATAGAGTAAGGCTACGGTGCTTTGCAAAGCAAACCGGCCACGGTGCTTCGGGCCATTTTTTGGATTTTGAAAATCCAAACAACCCATCCGAACCGTTCAACATGTTCTAAATATTGAAATGTGCTTGGAGACCAAATTTTACATTTTTTGGAATTTTTTTACTATTTATTAAGCCACTTTGAAAGTGTCTGATCTGGTGGTCCAGAAAATTTTACTGTTTTTTACTGTTCACCGTTGGATCAGCGATTTTCAAAGTGGCTTAATAAATAGTAAAAAAATTCCAAAAAATGTAAAATTTGGTCTCCAAGCACATTTCAATATTTAGAACATTTTGAACGGTTCGGAAGGGTTGTTTGGATTTTCAAAATCCAAAAAATGGCCCGAAGCACCGTGGCCGGTTTGCTTTGCAAAGCACCGTAGCCTTACTCTATATATATATATATATATATATATTTGGTTGATTGCATCATTATACAAATGTCAAATTGCGAGGGACTAATTTCGTAGGGAGCAAAATAGAAAAATGCTAGATATAGGACCACTTGTGCATTTATTTTGTATGACATAAAACCAATTGTAAAATGTAGCTACTGTTGTTGTGAAAACCAATTATCTTGTATGACTTATTTTGTATGACAATATAAGTCAGCCATGTGCCTCACCATCTCTCCTCTGTTTTTGTTTTTTCTTTTTTTCTCTGTTTTTACTGTTTTTCATTTGATAAACCTTCGCCAGCATGCCAATATCACTGCAAATTAATATGCTGAGATGAGGAGTCACTGGAGGAAGCTGTCAAAGAAGCAGCCACGAAACAGAGACGATCGTGGTAGCCTCGATCTCTGCTCACAAATGATAAATTTATTATGGACCCCTTATTTCAATAATAAATTATTTTTTGGCATCAAATTATGTACTCATTTCTTTGGTGATTGAAGAATAAAGGGTACCCGTCTCCATTATGCTATCAATCAAGCAAGGAACCTAAACAATATCACGTTTTTTTTTCTTTAATTTTCCAGGAAAAATAGTGAAAATACCACAGTTCTTACTAGCACCCCTATTCCCTTAAAACCAAACAAATTTTATCTACTCCTAACAGTGTTCTAAATAACAGTATGTGCTCGTTGGATTGACAGAACCGCCAAGAGATTAATCGGGAAAATCCGTGACGATTTGATCGCCGCCAACGGCTAATCGGCCGATTAATTTGGTACAATATGTAATTTGGGCCGTTGTAATTAGCTGTCTTTAGAGTGAGTTCCATCGCTCATAATTTGGGCCCTGATTGGGTTGGGCCTGTTTATTTCTAGATTAAACAGTCCATTATTCATACTTGGATCAAAGCAGCTGGAAATATTTCTTTGTATGGTCAGTTTCCTTTATTGCAGAAGGGAAAGAAACATATTAGGTTGTGATTTAATAACACTGTAGAATGTAGATTAGTATATGATTATCAGGGAACTTGTGTTCATCACAGAAAAATGCTGTTGAGCATTTCTTTCTCCTTCTTCTTTTTGTATTTTTTTCATGTAGGTTGTAACATTGTGCATGTTATTAGATACTTGTCATCATGTACTTTGTCATTTATTGTTAAATTCATCATAATAACTCAATTGATTTATATGTTTTTTAAATAGTTTAAATAACAATTGGTGTGAAACCAAAAAATTATCTTTTCGTATATTTGGTTGATGGCATCATTATACAAATGCCAACTTTTTAGGGACTAATTCTGTGGGGAGCAAAATAGAAAAATTGTAGATAATACCATTTATGCAATTATACTTCTTATGACATAAAACCAATTATACAATGTAGCTACTATTGTTGTTGTAAAATTTGGTTTCAAAGTAAATTTTCATATAGAGATCATGTTGAGCGGTTCCTATCAACCATTTCGAATTTAAATTTGGAGATCTTGAGCCATCGTACAGACCTATGTGTGTTATGCGTTGTACCACAACCTCACTCGTAGATATAATATTACAACACATTAATATATAATCATGATACCAGTCTAATACCAGCATAGTCCCGTAATCTCGTTTCATTGGAAATCGGTGAGTATTACTAGTGGTGGAGCCACATGGGTGCAAGAGAAGACACTTGCATACCTCTGACCTAAAATAATTTCCATAATTTGTTTTTCTTTTATCTTTTACTTAAAATTTTTATAAAAATATGCATATATTTAAAATAATTATACAATTATATTTTACTCTTAAATTTTTAACTCATCATATTTTATTCCCATTCCGCCCTATCCACTTTCATCAAAAACAAAAACAAAAATACAATACAATAATCTCCCAAAGTTAGCTTACACCCAACCAACAAGTCTGATAAATCTTTCCGAGATGGAGACATGACAGCTGTCCATTTATTTGAATTAATCTCCCAAAGTGCATCCATCTCTGCTCAGAAATGATAAATTCAATATGGGCCCTGATTTGTATGAGTAGATGATTCAACAGGCCCTGATTTGGGCTGGACCTCTTTCGTTGTAGATTGAAGAGTGAAGAGGGAATATATTGTTCCCTTCTCTACTATTTCTGTTGCCAGTTGTCATTTCTTTGTAGAGTCAATATTGAATTTTTCTCGTCTCTATTATGCTATAAATCAAGCAAGGAGCTTAAACACTGTCACATTTTATCTTTTATTATAGGAAGAATAGTCAAATTAAATATCACAGCTCTTCCTAGAACTCCTAAAATCAAACTAACTTTTAACTACGTACTTACTGAAAAAAAAATTGGTAACGAAGATAAGAAGAAGAAG
>JAJGRW010000816.1:124709-226371 GCA_025461045.1 Carex parvula
TCAATTTAGATCCAACGGGTGTGAATTGAGTGAATAGGTTTTTTCCTTACATGCGAAAACTGCAGCATATACATAAAAAAAAAAAAAAAAAAAGCATCGAGCATCCTCTGAGATATCTCAACTTCCGAAATTTTTATTGTTACCATAAAAAAAAAACCAAATTAAATCGTTACCACTCTGAACAAAATAGTAATTCATTAGAGGAAGCTGAAGCAATTGTGTATTTTCATTGTTGTTATAGCAATCAGCTATATGATTGTATTTTTAGAGCTATTCCAAAAAAAAAACTTTATTATGAGAAAAACAAACAAATGATTGTTATTTAAATATTGATAACAAGCAAACCATTTTGTTCAAAGAAAAAAGGAAGTAAACATCATCTAAATTGTATCCTCACGTAACATCTTCTCAACTGTATTGTCGTACAATTGTCTTTGATTTACAGTCATTGTTGATGTATCCATTTTCATTAATGCAGCTCTAGATGCCAGCTCCATACTCTTAGAAAAACTCTTAATTGCTTCGGTCCTCTCTATATCAACTTTACGTTGAGCCTCTATTTCTTCCTTTTTTTTCTGTATTACTGGCAGAAACTTCTTTTTGTTTGCCTTTAGCCTTCGAAGCTTTCCTTCCTCGAGGTCGAGGAGGCAATGCTGTATCCGAATCTTCAGTGATATCTATGCTATTGGAGTTGTAGTCGCTGCTCATATCTGTACTTCGCTTTTGACTTGATGGTCTATTTGATGTCGTTTCTCTGGTCTTTCTCACATTTGTGAGCCATTTCTCTTCATTTTTCAACACATCCCAAGCATGCATGAACTTAAAGGGTTTATTCAAAGTCTAAAAAAATAAATCTAATGCATTGTTTCTTATGTCACCTTCACTTAAGTCACTTTGTCTTCGGTCCTGGATATTTTTCATAAAACCAGAAAACTTATTGCAGTCATGTGAGATTTTGCCCCATTGATTTTTCAAAGATTGTCTATTTCTTTTTTTCCAGTGGTGGCTTACACTAGTGGAAAATGTGCAAACAGTATCGCCTCATCAGGATCGGTTAAAATAAAACACTGACGCTAATACCTTTGGGATCGGGCAAACACGATAACCGCTCGTGATTGTTAAGTATTAACATCGGTTACAGGTTTAACCGATGTAGATAATGTGTATCAGGATCGGTTTACCTATACACCGATCCAGCTAATAAACAAGATCGGTAAAAAACACACCGATCTTGATTGTCAAGTATCCTGAACGGTTTTTTTTATTAACCGATGCTGACAGTTAACATTCAAAATCGGCTAAATAGATAACCGATCCTGTAAAAAAATTTCAGAATAGAAGAAACAAATGAATTTTTTGATTCCATAGAATAAGATTCAAATTTTTTCGATTCCATATAAGAAACATATGATTTTTCGAACTTTTCATCGGACTCTTGCTTTTTTTTGAAGGTCCTTATCCTTCATTCAACTCTTGAACATGAAATATAATTTATTAAATTTTTTTTTTCATATTAAGTTCAGTAAACTCTGATGGCAACAGCAGAGAAGAACCACCGACTTGTGTAGACCCCCTTGTCCCCTCTTCCAGACCTAAATTTGGTGAAAGAAATGAGCGCCAATTTGTCCAGATTTGGCATTTTCAATATAAATCCATATAGTAAGCAGAAAAAATAAAAATTTGAAGAAATAATCGTTTTTTGCTTTAAAAAAATCAAAAAGTTGCAGATAAGCCATTCAGGATCGGTGTTTTAAGATCACCGATTCCGATGATTATCACGATCGGTGTTTAAGAATAACCGATCTTCATGGTTTCCAGGATCGGTGAAAACTTAAAAAACCGATCCTGATGAATGTCTTTCTGCCATTTTTTTTTTTCCTTTTCAGGCAGATATAGATATATATGTATATTGAAAATCATATAATTTCTTATCCACACCAATTATTCAAGCAACTCATTTGTGATTGACACCCATTATTCACACATGACATACAAATATGCAATTAAAACAAATATGCCAAACAAATCATAATTTAATCAAGCATCACACAACCATAAATAAAAACAACCATAATATCAATAATAAGGTAACTTGCTTAGTTAGATCATATAGATCTCAAAATGACAAGTTCATATCCAAAAGAAGTAAATTAACAAATTCATACCATATATAAGAAGTTAGATCATATAGATCTCAAAATAAACTTAATTAGTTGCAAAAAAAAATAAACTTAGTCTTCAAGAGGGCCGTCGATGCATGTTGGGCAACTCCATTCGACAAGTCGGAGGTCCTTGTTCTTCTTGACCTCCTCGCCAACACATTCCGGATGGAATGTGTTGCGACATGTCTCACAACGGAGCACGGCATCCTCCTTGGCCAACAAGAGGCACTCGAAGCACTCCACCATCTCAGCAAAGGTTGGAAGAGCATTCACCTCGAGCTCAACTTCTTCACCCTCACTGTCCTCATCACCGTCACTATCCGGATCGAGGTAAGGATTTGAATCGAGAATGCACTCAGCTAGGAGTGCCAAGGCCGGGTCATCACTGTGGAAGAACTCCTTCAACTCTCGCTTGGTGAAGTGCTGTGCAAAGTCATCGCCCTTGCTGGTTATGAACCGACGGCGAGGAGGCATTTCTAATACGAGAAAATACACGTACAACGTAAAAAATAATGAAAACAAAGTGATCAAAGAAAGGAAGGACATTAAAACCTTGAAAAAGTGATCAATGAAAACCTACTGCAAGAAATGGCGAGTGTTGAAGGAGAGAAAATGGCAGATTTTTGAATTGAAGTTGAAAGGTTTGAGTGTGAAGAGGGGAAGAGGGGAAGGCGCCTCATTTTACGTGCCACCTTTACGTATCAGGATCGGTTATTAATAATACACCGATCCTGTGTGTGTACTACCGGCGTCGGTTTCAAATAAAAGACCGATCGGGATAGTATCGGGATCGGTGCACCATAATTAACCGATCCTGAGATTAGTTTTGCATTTAATATCCATCCACCATAATGGACGATTTAATTAAATTCTCAGACTTCAAAATAGCTTTTTAATTATGACAAAAAGTACAAAAACGTCCTAGACGATTTGTAAAACGTCCTGACGATTTAATGTTAAAATCAAAATTCAAAACCAAAATTTTCATCTTCAAATGTCCAGAAGAAATCGTTGTGAGACGTTTTATAATCGTCCCAGACGTTTTCGGCGCCTCTTCGACCCCTGCGAACCGACTCTTCCTCTCTTCTTCTTTTCTCTTCTTCTCTCCGCCACCCTAGCCCTTCAATCTCTACTACAACCACCACAAACCACCAAATCACTTATTTTAAAGTGATTTCTCCTCTCCTCTCAACCCTCCTTCCATTTCTCCTCTTAAAATCAAGGTTTTCTCCCTCCTTCTCTCTCTCCACCAAAACCCTAAATCTCGCCACCTTTTCAAATCCGGCAATCCGACCGTTCAATCGACGATCCGTCTTCATCATTGCACTTCTTGAGTCGTTCTCTTCACGGATTTGTACTTCAATATTCAATCGGTAATTTTCAATTTCTCTCTTCTATCAATGGCACCAAAACTCTCCAAATTGAATATCCTTCGAAAGAAGAGGTCTCGCAACGATGCGGGTCAATCTAGTGCCACTGAGATTGAACAGGATACCAATATTTATCGATCCAACACCTATTTATTTAGAAATCCAATTGCTCACACCAATTTCATGGGTCAATTTTCGGATCGAAAATTATCGAATTGTTATTATTTCAACAAGGCCTCGGTTACCTTCTCATTTCCCGAGGATGACAAAATTATCGGGTTTATCCGTCATTGGCCTTGGGAAAATTTGATCACGTGTGATGAACCCTATAGTGAGATGATTACCAAAACCTTTTATTGCAATCTCACTTTCTCCGAAGACCCATTTCTTGTCAAGTCCTATGTTTGTGGCCGAGAAATCATTCTCTCTTTGGACAATGTCGCCAATTGGCTTGGGTTAGTCAATGAAGGTGAAGAAGCCTATCTTCTTCGGAATTGGCCCGAACTTGCTTTAGAATCATCCGATCACTACAAAACCTGGTTTGCTCGCCGTAACTTTGGCGTTAAACCCCTCTATGCCTCATCTCTTCCCTCTTTACATCGTTTGCTATTTCTTTTCGTTAACAATATTCTCATACCCAAAGCAACGATCAAATCTAACATTGAAAGAGGTCCAATGTACTATTTGAGGCACCTCATCTCCATGGATGAAAAACGGTTCAACATCCCTTTTATCATTCTTCGTCACATGATTGCTTGCTATTCTAGCTCTGTTGCCAATCTCCCCTATGGCCATTTAATTCATCGCATGATTCGCCTACATGGCATAACCGTCCCAAGTCATCTCATTCAAAATGAGCCTAATCATTTGCTTGATATTCTACCCAAACATGGTTGGGTCAAAAGTGTATCGGGTTCGGGTTTACCAATGATAAAACCTGACATCAGACCTATCAATGATTGGATAAATGCTCCAAATGCTCTACCTAACCAATATTGGGATCCGTATGAAGAAGAATCGCCGGCTCAACCTGAACAACCACCAATACCACCAATGGCTCAAGATGAACTTCCTCAAGGAGCGGAAAATCAATTGGCTTGGATTGTTCAACACATGCAAGAATACCAAATAGCCAATAACAACCAATTTACCGCGATCAACAACGATCTTAAAATCTTGAAGTCAAGATCACGCAAAATCCATATTCAAGGTCGCAAAAACGCCGAAGCAATTTATGATATTGATCTCACCACTTCGGAACTCGCTCGGCGCTTTGTGAAGCAATATGGTGCTTCTAGTGGTGCGTCCACTAGTGCCCCTCACATACCTTCCGAAGATGATGATGATGAAGATGATGAAGAGGGTGACGAAGGAGATGATGACGATGATCCCGAAATTTAAATCTCTATGAACTTTTACAATTAGAATTTGCTAAGTGATTGCTATGCTATGTTATTTGTGTTGCATGAACTTTTATTATTTCTATGTTGTATGATTGCACTTTTATTTTTCCTATGGTATTTGACTTGAACTTTGTTAGGTATATGATTGCATGTTTAATCCTAAATTGATTATCTTTCGTATGGTTATATTTGTGATGATATGCATGTTCAAGACAATTGGAATTGCAATTTAGAGCACTTGGACTGAAGAAATCATCAAGTTATTTATCAAGCATTTAACCAGAGGAAACGTTCTGAGACGTTTTTTAATCGTCGCAGACGTTTTAAGAATTCTCACAGAAATTTGAATTTTTGACCTAAGTTAAACTAAAACGTTTTCAACGTTTTACAAAACGTTGGAACGTTTTATGGCAGAATATCTTGATACTCATCAAGATCTGTTAATAACAAACCGATGCTGGTGATTATCAGGATCGGCTAAAAAATTAACCGGTGCTGATGATTATCAGGATCGGTATTATAACTTAACCGATCCAGATAATTAATTTCTTCTCCCTTTCCGCAATACGAGGTATTTTAATTTGCTCCCTTTCCAGTGCGCGATCTGTCTCTGCCCTCTTTGAGGTGTTTTCGTTCTCTGAACTCTCTCTACCCGAAACAAGTGTTTCTCTTCCTCATTTGTTGATCTATCTCGGTTGATGGTTGATTGAGGTAATATAAACCCGATTCCTTCATTTTTAATTTAAAATGCTAACTAATTTTAGGCACAATCCCATAGAGAATCAAGAAATTAGGAAATTCAAGTGTACGTTTTATATTTGATCTATAATTCTCGTTCTACAAGCACATATCAATCAAATTAACTTGGATTGATGAGACTCAAGAATGGTAAATTTGTTTTTATATTAGGGCTCATGTGGTGTATTTTGCTTCAAAAGCTCAACTCAATTCTCATTATTTTTGTAGATTGGCTATTATTGAGGAATCTGGTGCAACGATCTTCATCTCACTCGATTCGGCGTCGAAAAAAATTGTAAGTGCAACATGAACCTCGTGTTTGGCTTTGTGAATGAAACTTGATCATGTATTTTGATAATAGTATATATAGTTAATTAAAGGTATTTCCACCATTAGGTATCTAGCTAGAGTATTGTCTTACGAGCCACAACCCAATGAATAATGCCTTTAGGTCATAAAACCCGTTCAAAATTAATCCATTAGGGATTAATTTTGAATAGTCCCCGTTTTGGGACTGCTCTTTGAATACTTTGTCTCAATTAGGATGTGACCACTTGTTAGTCGTGTTTTAGTATTTAAGCGAATTTCGGCAGCATTCCTCTTAGTTCCCCGAATATTTGGGGAACTAAGGGGAAATGCTGCCGAAATTTCCTTAAATACTAAAACACGACTAACAAGTGGTCACTACTGAGACAAAGTATTCAAAGAGTGGGATAGAATGGTAACCGGCCCCATGTAAGCCCTAGTGTGAACATTTAACCATATATTCCCTTGTGCTTAATTGTTTTTTCTTATAATTGCAGATGGACCGCAGTTGGATGTACGGAACATCACGTATATCCAATGAATATATGGCCGGTGTTGATGAATTTATGAAAGTTGCTACGGACGATACGGCGAAGAATGGGACTGGGCTGATATCGTGTCCTTGTCGTGATTGTAACAATATGAATAAATTTTCCAATCCCAACCAAGTGAGGAACCATTTAATCCGACGTGGATTCAAGCAACAATATAAGCGTTGGATATGGCATGGCGAGAGTTTGGAAACAGATATAGGTAGTGAGCATCAGGAATACCATACTAGTGGGAGTGACGGAAGTGGTGATGGACCACACGATGGGACCGATGATGCGGTGGTAGATGAAACTGAGAATGTTGATCAAATGTTACGTGATTTAGAAGAGGATTTTGATAATGATAAGCAATACTCTGTATTTGAGAATTTGTACGAAGATTCTAATAAGGAATTGTATCCCGGTTGTTCTAAATTTTCAAAATTGAAAGGTGTATTAAAGTTGTATAACCTTAAAGCATCAAACGGTTGGAGTGATAAAAGTTTTACTGCGTTATTACAAACATTGAAAGAAATGCTTCCGGACGGAAACGAGATACCATATAATGTTTACGAAGCGAAGAAGTGCTGGTGAGGCTAGTGGTGCTGGTGAGGCTAGTGGTGGCGGTAGCGAGCGCGCCTCGGGTGAGAAGCGAGTAAGAGGGCCTTCCCAACTTGCTACCGTCGTTAATCAGACCGGCAAGCATGTTGAATTTGATGCATTTTGGAGGCCTATTATTAATAGGCAAACCACTAAATACCCCTCGCACCTTGGGATATTGGTAAGAAGGAACGTTCCTATAACGTGCCTAGAGTGGTCTCAGGTAGAAGACGACGTGAAGGAAAAGATATGGAACCAAATCCAGGTAAATAACATGGTCCTAAGCTCACAAGCTAGCAAAGTTGAATTTAACTCACGTAAACCTTGATTTCTGTTTGTTTGGCAGATGGACTGGAATATTGATGGTGATGATCAATATTTGAAGAAGAAGATAATACAAAAAATGGCAGAAATGCACCGAAAGTACAGAGTAGCTCTGACTAAGCACGTCAACGCAGGTACAAAACATTCTAAAACGTCCCGGACAATTGTCAAAACGTCTGGACGATTTAATTAAATTCTCAGACTTCAAAATAGCTTTTTAATTATGACAAAAAGTACAAAAACGTCCTAGACGATTTGTAAAACGTCCAGACAATTTAATGTTAAAATCAAAATTCAAAACCAAAATTTTCATCTTCAAATGTCCAGAAGAAATCGTTGTGAGACGTTTTATAATCGTCCCAGACGTTTTCGGCGCCTCTTCGACCCATGCGAACCGACTCTTCCTCTCTTCTTCTTTTCTCTTCTTCTCTCCGCCACCCTAGCCCTTCAATCTCTACTACAACCACCACAAACCATGCAACGAAAGTACATAGTAGCTCTGACTAAGCACGTCAACGCAGGTACGACGCCCGACCTTGAGAAGCTCTCGATCACACAAGAAGCTTGGGATGCCTTTGTCGAGTCCCGCTAGTCGGATGAATTCAAGGTCACTTTTTTTAACTATAAACATTCAATGAACCTAATTGTTTAATTGTTCAACGATTTTCATAACTCGTAATTGTTTCTTTGGGTAATTGCAGAATAAAAGTAATAAGGGGAAGGAGAATCAGTCCAAGAACAAGTATAAACATTACCTGGGATCCAGAGGGTACAGCGGTGAGAAATTCCAGAATAGGCTCAAAGAAGCATTCCAGAAAATTGCAAACGATAAAGCAGTAAGTAGTGATCCGTCTACCCAGGGGTCAACTACTATACTGTCACAGGAGCAGTTTCTTGATATGTCTGTTCAGTATAGGCATGTCTCGTGGACACTAGGACACACGAAGCAGACAGCCGATGGCGAGGAACTTCTTTATCCTAACCCGGACACAGAAGCAATCGTCAAGACTATTGTGAGGATTTAGATATTTTCATTCCTTGAAATTCAACTCTAATTTATTATGTGATAACAGGTTGCCATTGTCATTTCAGGAAGAACAACAGGAGGCTTTCAACAAAGGCTTGTTGCCCGTCGATCGTTACGACGATGTTCTAGGAAAATCCCTGCCGAATCCGGAACATGCTGGGAGGGTGAGAGGCCTTGGAGCTCTGGTGGGTATTAAAAAGGCATATCAGGGAAGCCGAAAAAGGAGGAGACACGTGCTTTCTGGGTCTGGCGCGGACATTGAAGATAGGATACAAAGAGAAGTGGCGGTGAGAGTACAAGTTGCAGAGGATAGAATAAAGGAAGAAATGGAGGAGAAAATGAGAGGAATGTTAGTGGAGCAAATGGCAACATTGATGGGCGGAATACTCGCGGAAAGCCCAACAGCCGCTCACAGCCCAACAGCCGTTCAGAGCAGCTGCCAGTCAGTTGGACCACGGACTTCCCTCTTTTTCCCGATGGAGGTAATGCAAATAAATACATATTTTTCCATTCAAATAAAAATAATAATTCTATTACGTACATGCCTTAGTTTTATACATATTATTCCTTCGAATGAATTTTTGTAGCATGTACAGCCGTCGCAACGAGTATGCAGACTTCTCATGCATCGAGATGGGAAGAAGGTTGAAGTGGCTTCGGGGACAATTAATGTTCCAGTAAATCCTGGAGAGACCATTCACACGAGGCCTCTACCACCTGACCATGCAAGGGTAATGGTGGATGCAGTGGTCCCGGGTGAAGAAGACACCCCTCTACCTGTACCACATGAAGACATGCCAACCATCATCTCAGCCGTTGGCAGCTCCACCGCATGGCCGATAGTTATGATAAATATTGATCAGGTAAAAAATGCATATTATTATTACAACTTCTTATAGTTATAAATTTGTATCTATATGGTAGAGTTTTAGTTGATGGTATTATCTTAATTGCAGGAACCACCCAATGTTCGTACTGGTGGGGATGTGGTACAAACTGAAACAAACATGTTTGGTGGTATCGATTTTGTCCGTTTTCCACAGTCTTGTACCCATCTGCGTGATCGGTTCTTGAGCCAACCTAACAAAGCATTTCACGTCAACCAGCCACCTGACCTTTTCCATCATGAAGAACCCCTGGTAGTCAATGCAGATGATTTTTTGACGTTGGTTAAACCAAAGGAGTGGCTCACCGGACCGATTATTCAGATCTTCATGATGTGAGTTAACATTCGTAATAATGGTAGAATGTAGTACTTTTAATCCAAAATGAAAAAATCGAGATCACCTGTATGCCTTTTTTTGCAGGTATCTGCAGAAATACAACAAGGAGGAACATCGAGAAGATGAGCGTGTTGGTTTCATGGACCCCATGAAAACCAATTTACACTTGTTGGAGGGTGGTGCCCAATCAATAGAATACGTTGAGAAATACTTAAAGATTGTACTGAGAGAAAACCGGAGGAAGAAACTGATATTCATACCGTATCATCAGAAGTTAGTGCTATATATACATTCTAATTTTATTAAGTTTCTTTCATTTCGTATAAATTATAGAATGTGAGATGATACAAAACCTAATTTTCAGAACACATTGGCTCTTGGTCGTGCTTATGCCAAGCGAGAGTGAGGTATACGTGTTCAATTCTCTCAGTGTTTATTGTTCCGGTAAGACCGTTGGTAAGAAATCGGTTCCACATCACCCGAAGATCATCGATGCGCTCAAAATGTATGCTTTCCAAACTTTCATTTGTCAAATCTATAGATTTCCATTAATATTTTTCTTAGAATTGGTAGTATTTTTTTCAACAGGCCCTACCAATTGGACCAGATGATTGGAGGAATTGGAAAAGGCTCTAATTTGAAGATTAATTATTGCAAGGTAAGTACTTATTTTTAAACTTCTCTTATTGTTTGTAAATTGCTAAGTTGGTGATGTTAAACGAGGGACTTAGATGTAAAAAATGGTGAAATTTGGTTATGATATGATTATAGGGACTTAGCTGCAAATTAAAATTGGTCAAAATCTATATGTGCAAAAAATTGTTTAATTTTTTTAACTATCTTGATGTGTAATGTAGTGCCCACAACAAAATGGAGGTTGGGAATGTGGATATTATGTCATGATGTTCATGCACGACATAATACATCGCTTCCTCCGTGATTTTCCGAAAATGAAGGTATATATACATTTATATATTTTCCAAAAGTAAGCATAGTTGCTTCAAATATAATTAAGTACATATTTAATTGTGTTCTTATATCATTTAAAAAATGCAGGACTTTCCCACTAAGTACCCGGTTTACAGAATGGACGAGATTCGCAACTCGTGGTGTAACTTTTTCTTAAAGGAGGTAATCATTCAAAAAAGTAAAACAATTTAGAATGTGATAATTTGTAATAATTTAGGAGCTTAATAATTCTAAGATATGGTGTATGGATTTAGGAGCTTAATAATTTAGGATGTGATACTTTTCTAATAATTTAGGATGTGTATCGATTTGTGGTGATTCCTGATGCATGTGATATCCTATATAGGCCAGCAAAATATACTGGAAGCTGGCCAAATATAAAATAAATTTTTTTAAAACACAGTAAAAAATCAGTATCGGTTATTAATTTATTAACCGATTCGGATCACTATCCGAATCGGTTATTTATACACAACCGATCGTGATAACAACCTTCTGGATCGGTTCGTATAAATAAACCGAACCTGCTAGTTATCTGAATCGGTTTTTAACAAAACCGATCCAGTTGCTCTGTTGTTATATTAAAAAATATTTTATATATTGGCCGGAATATTGGATCGGTTTGTTAAAAACCGATCCAATTGTTTAATTAATTTGCCCAGATAATAAATATAGGATCGCGTGATAATAAACCGATCCTGGTACTTACATTCCGCGATCGGTTTAATGTTTAACCGATGCAAATACTGGACAAGGCGGGATCGGTTTTATTTTTAACCGATCCAAATACTATGAAGTCGGGAGCGGTTGGAATAAATAACCGATGCAGATTCTGGATGATTGGGATCGGTTACTTAATAAAACCGATCGCGATAACTAAAACTAGGATCGGGTTTATATTAATTATCCGATCCAGATTGTTTCTATCTGGATCGGTTGTTTAACCGATACAGTTGAGATTGACTACTTGTATCGGCTGGAACAGGATCGGCTGTAGGTCCGATCCTGATGTGCGAATATACCCGATCCTGATTTGTGTTTTTCCACTAGTGTTGTATCCATCTTTTTTAAATCTTCACTCTCTAGTACAATTACTGCTGGGAGATTGTATAATTTCGTGTAGTTGTCGAACTTATTTGATGCTTTAATTGTTCTTCAAAAACTATAGAAAAAACCCAAAAAAAAAGGAAAAAAAAAGAAAATGAAAAAAAGAAAAAAATATTGTGCCCTAATTTAAGTCCGGGTGATACAATATTATTAATGTCTATGTCTTATTTATTTGTATCTGGTACTCTGTAATATATTTTCTGAAATTAATAAAACTAAGGGAGGGAAGGGAGCTTTATGGGAGTGCTTGTGTTTGTGTTCTATTTTATATAATTCTAATATTTTTGTCACTGTCTATGTCCTATTTATTTGTATGTGGTACCTTGTGTGTGTTGTATGTTTAATATTGTTTTGAGTTTGTCAACTGGTGCTAGTCACTTTATGCGGTGTGCATTTTATATGTGTGTATTGTGAGTTTATTTATGTGGACATTTGTATGATAAGACTGTTTGTTGATTTTTATATTGGGACAAATTTGGTTTGATATTTGTGGGACAAATTTGGTTTTATATGGGACAAATTTGGTTTTAAAATGTTATGATGAAAGTATTGATGCTTGTTAAGTTGCATGCATGGATGTCATTGCAACTTTACCCTTTATTTTATTTTTTACTTTTATGGTCGCATTTTAATAAAAATTTCTGAGGTTATTTGCCCAACTGAACCTTTTTCTTAAAAGAAAAAGGTAATTTTCTTTCAAAGTCCTATTATTTATTATATTATGTTTTGCTAATTATGATGTGCCTTGACGAAATCCTTACTTTTCAATGAAATTTCAAATATTTCATGTCTAGTTTCTTCTTCTTCTTATCTTCGTTACCAATTTTTTTTTCAGTAAGTAGATAAAAGTTTTGTTTGATTTTAGGAGTTCTAGGAAGAGCTGTGATATTTTAGGAGTTCTAGAAAGACTGGTATCATAATTACATATTAATGTATTGTAATATTATATCTACGAGTGAGGTTGTGGTACTATGCATAACACACATAAGTCTGTACTATGGCTCAAGATCTCCAAATTTAAATTCCAAATGGTTGATCGGAACGCTCAATATGATCTCTATATGAAAATTTACTTTGAAACCAAATTTTACATTTTTTTAAAACTTTTTACTATTTTTCTAAACTGGTAGAAATTCATCACTTCATAATATTAATGGTATTTTTTTCTACCTATCTAAAAATATAGTAAACAGTTTCTTGAAAATATAAAATTTTGGTACCAAGTGCATTTGACAGCTCTCTACCAATGAGAGTTCGAGACGGTTCTTTTACAGTTTCTTCCAAATGGTTGATCGGAATCAGTCATTTGACTGTAGAATGAAATCGGATGAATCGGTCGAAATTGGTCAAATCGGATTGGAGACTTGATTTTTTTTTTACAGAAGCGCGTTTTGTACTAAATTTGTCAAATAATCCACTCCAACACTCATAATAATTAAATTTGGACTGGTATCAATCATATTTATAGTGTCTTACTTATAAAATTAATATTTATCTATTTTTAAAATTAAAGAGAATATTCCATAAAATAATAAAAAAACTTAATAAATCAAAAAAAGACAAATAAAATGTTTAATTTTAACTTTTACATTTTCTATTTTATTTTGTTTGCATTAATTTACCTTCATAGAAATTTTTTTATTTTATAAACAATTAATATTTTGCTTAAGTAAAAATAAAAAAGAAAAAATAAATTACTATTGTCAACAATTATATGCACCGTTTACTTTAGTCAAATAAAAACAATAATCCTATGAAATTTCAAATATTTCATGTCAACTTTTTTTCTTTTTAGTTTGGTTAACCAAATTTTTTTTAGGAAGTACAGATAAAAGTTTGTTTGTTTTTAGGGGTCTTAGTAAAAAATCATTGTTTTTTTATGGTCCACAAATGTGAGATCAAGTGATTTTCTACCTTTAATTCTAAACAAATACTAAAAAGTAAAAAAAAATCTAAAAAAAAATATAAAATTTGATTTGCAAGTACAATTTCATATGGAGATCATGTGAATGATTCAGATCGACTGTTAGGACTTTTAAAATTAAGATATGAGTCCATAGCAAGAGCCAATATATGCTATAAATATGGTACCATAATCTCACTCAAGAAGAGAAATAAACTTGACATTGTTACGACTCCTTGCTTGATTTATAACATAAGAGAGGAACAAAATCAGTATTGTGGAACAAAAAAGGCCTATTTATTTCTCTTCAATCTAGAACAAAAAAGGCCCAGCCCAAACCCAAATCAGGGCCCATAATAAACTTATCATTTCTCACTAGAAAGCGAAGCCAGAACCCTTCCAGATCGATCTATTTCTAGTGCGCCTCTCTCTCCGGCCGCCATGGCTGCTTCTTGCGATAGCTTCCTCCTATGGCGAATCATCCCGGAGGAGACGCCACCACAAGGATCTCCCGTCGATTCTTCCTCTTCCTCTTCTCTCGAGTGGTGACAAGTAATCTACGAACGGAATGAAAGATATAGTTGTTACCACTCGAGATGAAAGAGTTACGAACGGAATGAGGCAACAAAATCACGTCAACTGGAGCAGTTATCTGACGAGGATGGCTGGTTCTTTTTAATTAATCAGGTATCACTGCAAACTATTATGGTACTTCATAAATTTCTCTTCCAAATTAATTACCAGAGGCCTATCTACCTCGATCTGATGAGGTGTCGCTGATTAGAACTGGTCTTGCATTTAGAGCTGGTATGCTTTCCGTCTTGTACTGAAAATTTGCCTGATTTCACACAAAGTTAGTATCAGTTTGTCCGGTACCAGACTAGGTGTAGCACTGACTGCTTTTGGTGTGAGGATTGCATTTAGAGTTTGTCCGGTACCATCTCTAATTTTCCATCATCTGAGCTGAGAGCTGATCTCTTTGCATCTCCCTAGGCGTTGTCAGAGCTGTCCACACTGGTAAAAATTCTCTACCAATATCTTATCAGAATAGTATAATAAAAGACCAGTGGAGATGGAGATCTCTTGTCGATTCTTCCTCTTCTTTCTCTGAAAACCAAGCATTTGTTGATATGATTATAGATTTTGTTGAAGCTCGATAAAGTACAGCAGGACAAGGAGGAAGTGAGCAAGTGAACTAAGCTGTTGACATTTCTTATTGCCAGCTATGATTAATTTACTATTTGTGTGTTTCATTAAGTTTAACACAGGTGAAGTTAGGTAGATCTTCTTTTCTAAGCATATAATTTCACAAATGGCTATTTAAATTAGACCTATTAGTGAATAGTACCTGTGATAATTAATTATGATTCGTACCCTGTGGTTGCTTATAGGAATATACTGATACCAACAATGACTATGAATTACATTGAATTACATCAGCAATTGAAACCCAACAATTTGTGAGATAACTTAGTGTTGAATATTGATAAATTTGGCTCAATCCGTTGACCATTAATTGGTAAAAGCTGTGAGACGTCATTTGGTAATCATCCAAACAAATATAATAATGTTGGGCGACCATTTCAAATGTGATTCACTTCGGGTTTTTATATCTAGAAATTGGAATACTTTGGGTATGAATTATAGGACTATTATCTTGATCTTGAGATTCTGGAGTTTATTTATATTGAACCAAGAAAATATTTAAAAAATTATCTGTTTCTTGTGACCTGGTTAACATTGTTGTAGGTTTTGGATATTTGGGAATAATGATATTAATTAGTGCCATCTCCTCATTTCTATCAGATTAAATTGGTGAATTTGTTCGAGAATACATGACCAATACCACTAACCTATGTTACTCCAATACTCCAGATTGGGTATAAAATTCAATGGTCTGAAAATATCATTTTTGCAAAATACTTGATAAATAGAAAAACAATTCAAAAAAAAATGTAAAATTTGATCTCAAAGCACATTTTAATATATCCATCATGTTGAACGGTTTCGATCAACGGTTGGAACTTTGAAAATGTAAGTGGTAATTGGGTGTCATTTGGGTGTAAGTGTTCCCTCCTCTTTTGTAAAATATTATTTTATTCACTAGTATCAATGTATAAATGTTGTCTTTAGATCATTTTTTTTCTCTTCTTTGTTTCCTTTTCTAAACCATTTGAGCTATTTTTGTTTAGTTATCATCAGTGTTTTTGTCCCAATTTCAGGCTGTGAAGATTGCATGTACGTATGAATTGGTTCATGTGTTGATAATAATAACCTGCTGCTTATTCTTTAATGTGCCACCAAGTTCAAGGCCTAATATTGTTTCACCTAGTAAGCTTTTAATTTCTAGTCTCTTTTTCTAATATTGTGTTGATCATAAGCCTTGTGTTGTCTTATTGTACTTTGTATATAATATTTAGATATATTACCCAATTATCAATTTATCACTACGAGGAACAGGAGTGGATTGGAATTTTTTGTTTCAAATATCCATATTGCTTTTAAAAAGCCACTCAAATATGTTTGGTTTAAAAGATTTTATTATGGCTAATATGTAGAGTTCATTCAGCTCCTTTCCAATTGATTAGATTTTATTGGGGCGTCCTAAACAGAATAGCTGTCGATTTTAGATCATGCATGTTCATAAATAAGCCTAATAAACACTGCTAGATTGTCCGGATTGAGCTGAATAGTATGATTCATAATGAACAGTCTATATCTGAATTATCTTTTAACGGATATTGGTTTGGACCTTTTAACAAGGGAGCAAATGGATAGATCATAGATGTGACTAGGCTTGATTGGTTCGAGGTTATAGAAGACCGGAGGGTACCAAGTGGGGGTGTCCATGACACTTTTTTATCCGTCTAGCCGATCCGTATCGCAATTGAAAAGACAGGTAAGGGAAAGAGTTTTTGTTGTTAGCTTATTATCAGTTACGGTAAAGATTTATTTCGTTATCATAACGGGTAAGGATAGGAAAGACAATTTCTTACCCGTAATCCAATAAGATAATTTTTAGAAATAAAATTATATCTATAGATATATATTAGTTGTATTCAGTATTATTTTTTTTTTGCTAGTTTTGAAAATTATTTTCATCTTTTTTATTTATTAGAAAAAAAGAAGTTGGCAGGATGAAATTTGAAGATTTAATCCCAGTGGACCTTGTTATTGCCAGTTTTTGGTAACTTGATAGAGAGGAATAATTAGATAAATAATGTCAGAAAATTAGAAGAGAATGGAGGGATACATAGGCAATTTCACCTTAATCATAATAAAACCATCCAACAGCATAGAAGGAAAAATCGGTATCGGCGGTGCCGATCTCGATCGGGATTGGAAAAATCGGTCAGGATCGGCCGAATCAGATCGGAAAATCGGACTTTTTTGACAGAAACTTGTACAAATTAAAATTCTCATATATATAAATGAGTTGTGTTTTTTAACAACAAAAGTTGTATGGTGTGGTGGTAGTTGAATTTGGTTACTTAGCTAGATGGCATGGATTCGATTTACGTAGAGAGCTTAAAAAAGTTTTGGAGTTTTTTTAATTCGCGTTTCGGCCGTTTCGGTGGAATCGGTCTATTTCGGTTCGGAATAGCCGAAATTTTACTTGAATCAGGCCGGAACGGCTGAAATTGACTGGAATCAGGCCGGAACAATCGAAATTTGACGAAATCTACACTAACCGCTTAAGTCGGCCTGAAATCGGATCGGGATCGGACAGTACCGATCCCGATCTGGAAGGGCCGATTCCGCTCCGGAAGGGCCGATTTTTCCTTCTATGTCCAAAAGTCCAAAGTAGGTTGGTAGTTGTTGATTCCCTCCAACTGGCTACAGTCTACATGGAGAGCTTACATTATCCTTTGCAGCATACTGAAGAATGTAATTTGACTCAGACAGTTGGGACCCAAACAATTTTATGACTGGATCTGGTGTGGCTTAACTTCTACCTACCACAGGCTCTGCTGTACAGCCTGGCCAGAGGAAATCTACATGTTACACGATTAATTAAAAAATTAGTTCTTGTCAGCGCATTTTCTCGCGCAACACATGTCATCATTATTGCTCATCCTGTGAACATAATTTTTTTGGTCAAACCCCAACGCAATTCTAATTCCAAGGAAAAAAATAGAGAAAATAATGAAAGAACCATTGAACTCGATCAGATCTAACTACCAAGTCTTTCTCCATTTCCATCTCATATCGTACCATTCCTTTCCACTTTTCTGAAATTTCTTCAACTCTCTCCAAAACATGTGTCAAAATTAAGTGATCCAACTTAACTCGTGAAGAGAACCATGGCTGAGGTGGCTGTTCTTGCAACCTTAGGGTGGGTAGCAGCCCCCATGATAAAAATACTAATCGACAAAGCATACGACCATCTCTGCATCGATATCGATGAAAGAAGCAAGATACTTGCAGCCACAGTAATTCCTCGCCTCTCTCTGGCGATTGAGAAAGCGGAAATGAGCACCAAAAAGGGAAAGCTAGTGGAGTGGCTCAAAAGGCTCAAGGGTGCATACTATGAGGCTGAGGAAGCAATCGACCTAGTTGAGTATGAACTGCTTAAACAAAAGGTAATGGATGATAGAAAATCACTAGAACAAAAGGAGAAGAGTGAGAGGGGAAACCAAATTAGTTTACCATCCCAAATTGTACCCCAGAGGTTCAAAGATAGGTTCTCTGCTATCTCCAAGAAAATCAAGCTAATGGGTTGTATAGACAAACTCATAGAAATTGCAAAGGAGGCCAACGAATTTCGTGATTTGTTAGAGGTCCAAGAAAATGGTATTGGCAGTGATGCTGACAGGGAAACAAGAGCAGGGAATCCCAATAGAATTTTTGGTCGTGATGTAGATAAAGAAAACATAGTCCGCTTACTCACGGAAAAACCTTTTAATTCTGGGCCAGCTATCCCTATTGTGATTAAGAACATTATTGAAATCATAGCTGGCTTACTCATGAAAAAACCTTTAAATTCTGAGCCTGGACCAAGCACTAAACCAGCTATCCCTATAATTTCCATTACGGGCCGTTCTGGTGTCGGGAAAACTGCACTTGCCCAGTATGTATATAAACATATGGATGAACAAAATAATTTTGATATTCCTGTATGGGTGCATACCCCTCGCAAATTTAAGGCCACTGATGTGATTAAGAATATGATAGAAATCATAAGGGCAAAAGAATGCACTAGTAATGATTATCCCTGTACATCTCTTGAAGCTCTTTCAACAAAAATAAGAAGCATATTAGGGTCTAAGAAACTTCTACTTGTGTTAGATGATTTTTGGAGTGATACTGAGGATTTTGTTGTGCAATGGGAGAATTTCATTAGTTGCTTAAGTAGCTGCTTACCAGGGAGCAGAATTCTACTTACAACTCAATCCAAAAATGCTGCACAACATGTCAGCCTTGTCAGTGTTACGGAAGTAGACACCTATAATTTAGAGGAGATAGAGGAGGATCAATTTTTGGAACTCTTTATGCACTATGCTTGGCCTAGCAATTCTCATAATTCTCATTTGCCAAAAGAAAAATTCGAAAAAATAGGTCGAGAAATAGCTGTTAAGCTAAAAGGAGATCCTGGTGCGGCAAAGCTAGTGGGTCATCAGTTGAGGGGAAATCTTGACCCAAGGCATTGGGAGGAAGTAGTAGAAAAAGATTGGTTGGGAGATAACATGAAATCGAGGATATGGAGCTATCAGCAGCTGCCTCTGGATCTCCAACGTTGTTTCGCAATCTGTAGTATATTTGGAAAAGGCACTGCGTTCCCAAGAGAGTTTTTAATTGATTTATGGATGGCAGAAGGTTTTATAAGGCCAAGAGATAAGGAAGCAAGGTTGGAGGATATCGGTGAAAATTACTTGCATGAGCTCGTATCGAGGTTTTTTATTGAAGAAGTTGAAGTTGAAGAGAAAAAACATTATCAACTTCACGACCTGCTTTACGATCTTGCAGAGCGGGTTCAAGGTGATGATTTCATCAGAATAGACTCAACTAATTCCAGAGAAGTGTCTTCCCACATAAGCAACATGTTATCTAGAAGTGAGAACATTCGCCACATCCGTTTGCCCTCAAGCATGATAAACGAACTGAAAGAAAAATTATGCGTTATGAACAATATACGCACTTTTTGGGTGGAATCTGATGGTGGTATTGTCCCAAAGAATGTGTTGCAAAAGATATTGAAACACATGAAAAAACTACGGGTGTTACATCTTTTCAAATGTGTTGATGATTTTCCAGACTCTATTGGCAATTTAAAACATCTCCGTTACCTCAGTATTATTGGCTATGAGCCTCTTAAGAAGTTTCCTGATTCCATGTGCAAACTTTACCACCTCCAAAGGCTTAACCTGCCAAATTGTAAATCCCTACCCAAGGATTTTTGTGAACTCATTAGCTTGAGGTGGTTTTATACAAGTAGGGAGACATTGTGCCATATTTCTCATGTTGGAAGGCTGACGTCCCTCCAAAAGCTTGATCATTTCATTGTGAGGAAGGAATGTGGGTATGAATTGCACCAACTAGAAAATTTAAATCAGCTTCGAGGTGAAATGCGCATTGCAGGTCTTGAGAATGTAGCGAGTACAAAGGATGCTATAAAGGCCAATATGCAAAATAAAACGCATCTCACGACACTAGAATTTGAGTGGAACTCTGATGAAAGAGGCTCTAATAATGCTACATGTCTCTCTACTCCACATGTTGAATTATTGGATGCATTACAACCTCATCCTCGTTTAAGTGGTCTGACACTTAAAGGATTTGGAGGAGATAGAATTCCAAATTGGCTCCAAAGTCAGAATTCACTAAAGCATCTCACGTGGCTAACATTAATGGATTGTGATAAAGTAAAAGAAATCTTATCCATTAATGAATCACTTCCCAATTGTGAAAGATTTATACTACGGGGGCTTAAGAACCTTAATAAAATGCCTACCTTTCCACCAAATCTCACTTCTTTAGAGATTAGCAATATCCCTCAAGTTAGTTATTTCTCTGAGGATGATATGTTGAAGAAGGAAGAAAGAAACCAATCCAAACATGAGGTCGTGAAGCAGATAGTAGAGTGCCTGAAACCAGAGGATGTACGATTACCCAGATATTTTGAGTCAAATGTGATGCATTTTTTTCTGTTCATGAAACACAGATTGGAAGCAGCATTGGATGATTCTCTAGATCCGCTTTTGGATGAGTGGGCAGAGATATTGACATTTGACCCTTGGAATAAAGATTATTCTCGAGAGCAGCTTTTGGATGCCTGGTTTATGTTCATGCATTGCCACATGGAAACAATGTTCTATAAAAATGAAGAGTCCAAGTTGGTTTTACCGTCTTCACTCACTTACCTTAATATATCATCATGTAGCATTACTGATGATGCATTATCCACCTGCATACAATGCCTTGTTTCCCTGTCTAAACTGGAACTATCTTTAATTCAGACAATAACCTCTCTTCCTCCCAAGGAAGTCCTTTGTTCATTGAAGCACCTCAATTATCTTACCATTGAAGGATGCTATTTGCTCAGTTCCTTAGGAGGTATTGGAGCCTTGACCTCTTTGATAGAGCTTGAATTAGATAACTGCCCCAATTTGAACATATCAGATGTTTCTTTGCCTTCCTCCTTGGAGATACTAAAATTTTATTATTGCTCAACTGCTGATGTTATTCATGCCCGTAATGTCTCAGATGTTATTCGTGCCCTTGATGTTGGTAACCTGTCTTTTCTCAAGGAGCTGGATATAATGGGATGGGATGGTCATTTGGAGGGATTGAATTCATTAACTGCACTTCATCGTCTGCGGGTAATACACTGCCCTGCGATCAACCTCTCATCTCCAATGGACAAGTACAGATTTGCACTTCAAGCTGTTTCTGTTGATGACTTGAAACTATTGAAGTTGATACTATCAAATGAAACTATTTCCTCAATAGATTTTTTGGCACTTCAAGGAGATTCCTCAGATGATGAGATTTTTCAATCTCTTACCTCTTTAAAAAAATTGGACTTTTATGGTTGCAAAACTACCCATTTGCCGAAGAACTTGAAAAATTGTGCATCTGTCCAGATTCTGAAGCTAGTTTACTGTCCAAACCTATGTAAACTGGAAGAACTACCCAGGAATCTTTGTTTGTTGGAAATTAAAAATTGTCCAAACCTTATATATGAATTGGAAGAACTTCCAAGGAATCTTCGTGAGATGAAAATTAAAGATCGTTCAACTCTGACGGAGAAGTTCAGGAAGGGTGGCCCTAATTTCCAGGTCCGGTTCTACAAAGGATGTACCATTGTAACATTTCCAACAGAAGGTAAGCTACTTTTGAGACCCCACAATAAACCACTTGTATTTTTAATTTTATGTCTTCTATTTATTGATGGATACGTCATTTTGATCAGTCCTTAGAGGGAAGGCATCATTATCTAAAATAAATGTTTTTAGAGGGAAGGCATCATTATCTTATAGCATTTAAATTCCTGTTGTTTTTCTGAGACAAGGCATCCTCCTGCTGGTCTGGTTTTGTGCTGGACTGCTAGTATGGTTTAGCACTCATGAACGGTACCACTGTACCAGACCTCTTTTCGTTTTTCCTTTCTCATACTCTGATTTCTGATTTGTTGGTATACCGTGCTTATTCTTCCTTGGCCTTTTATTTTAAGTCTCAATGTGTTTGTTCCGAACTTGCAACTTGTATTAAGTAAACGTTTACATATTTAAATATATATCTATTTTCACAAACACAATGGTACATTTACGTTGTTAGTAATTAGTGCTGGCATTGCAATATTTATATATCATCAATCTGATAGCCATAAATTTTCTCTGCTATGCTAATGCTATAAGATGCTAATCTTTTTTTCTCAACTCTATTTCTTTTGCAGAAGGAAGGTACCTTTTGTATTAGGCTCACTCTCTCGAGTTTCTTCTATGCTCTCTCCATATCTCCAATTTTCCAATCCCCCATACCACCTCATCCACAAAAAAAAGAAAAAAAAGAAAAAGACAAAAAACCACAACAACAAAAAAAAAAAAAAAGAACAAAAAAAAAACAAAAAAAAAAAGCAAAAAAAGATTCTCCTTTGATTATCAGTAGAAGAAATTTGTAGTATCCATCTTTTTTAAGTCCTTGTCTTATTTATTTGTATCTGGTGCTTTTTTTGTTAGAGTGAATATTACTTTCTATATCTTGTATGACTTTCTATGTTTTGATAAAGATGATATATGAAGGTGTGCTGCTCATAAATTTGATCATCTGAAAATACTCTGTAATATTTTTTCTGAAATTAATAAAACTAAGGGAGGGAAGGGAGCTTCATGGGAGTGCTTGTGTTTGTGTTCTATTTTACATAATTCTAATATTTTTGTCACTGCCTATGTCCTATTTATTTGTATGTGGTACCTTTTTGTGTGTCTTGTATGTTTAATATTGTTTTGAGTTTATCAACTGGTGCTAGTCACTTTATGCGGTGTGCATTTTATATGTGTGTATTGTGAGTTTATTTATGTGGATATTTGTATGATAAGACTGCTTGTTGATTTTTATATGGGACAAATTTGGTTTGATATTTGTGGGACAAATTTGGTTTTAAAATATTATGACGAAAGTATTTATGCTTGTTAAGTTGCATGTGTGGATGTCATTGCATCTTTACCCTTTATTTTATTTTTTATTTTTATGGTCGCATTTTAATAAAATTTTCTGAGGTTATTTGCCCAACTGAACCTTTTTCTTTCAAAGTCCTATCAATTATTATATTATTTTTTGCTAATTATGATGTGCCTTAATGAAATCCTTACTTTTCAATGAAATTTCAAATATTTCATGTCAAGTTTCTTCTTCTTATCTTCGGTACCAATTTTTTTCAGTAAGTAGTTAAAAGTTTGTTTGATTTTAGGAGTTCTAGGAAGAGCTGTGATATTTAAATTTGACTATTCTTCCTAAATAATATAAGATAAAATGTGACATTGTTTAAGCTCCTTGCTTGATTTATAGCATAATAGAGACGGGAAAAATTCAATATTGACTCTACAAAGAAATGACAACTGGCAACAGAAATAGTAGAGAAGGGAACAATTCCCTCTTCACTCTTCAATCTACAACAAAAGAGGTCCAGCCCAACAAAGAGTTGTCAGCCCAAATCAGGGCCTGTTGAATCATCTACTCATACAAATCAGGGCCCATATTGAATTTATCATTTCTGAGCAGAGCCAGTGAGCACAGATGGTTGCGTGTAAGCTAACTTCGGGAGATTATTGTATTGTATTTTTTTTTGTTTTTGATGAAAGTGGATAGGGCGGAAATGGGAAATAAAATATGATGAGTCAAAAATTTTAGAGTAAAATATAATTATATAATTATTTTAATTATATGCATATTTTTATAATTTTTTTAAATAAAAGATAAAAGAAAAACAAATTATGGAAATTATTTTAGGTCAGAGGTATGCAAGTGTCTTCTCTTGAGCCCATGTGGCTCCGCCACTAGTAATACTCACCGATTTCCAATGGAACGAGATTACGAGACTATGCTAGTATCAGACTAGTATCATGATTAAATATTAATGTATTGTAATATTATATCTACGAGTGAGGTTGTGGTACTATGCATAACACACATAGGTTTGTACTATGCTCAAGATCTCCAAATTTAAATTCCAAATGGTTGATAGGAACCGCTCAACATGACCTCTATATAAAAATTTACTTTGAAACCAAATTTTACAACAACAATAGTAGCTACATTGTATAATTGGTTTTATGTCATAAGAAGTATAATTTCATAAATGGTCTTATCTACAATTTTTCTATTTTGCTCCCCACAAAATTAGTCCCTAAAAAGTTGGCATTTGTATAATGATGCAATCAACCAAATATACCAAAAGATAATTTTTTTGGTTTCACACCAATTGTTATTTAAACTATTTAAAAAACATATAAATCAATTGAGTTATTATGATGAATTTAACAATAAATGACAGAGTACATGATGACAAGTATCTAATAACATGCACAATGTTACAACCTACAAGAAAAAAATACAAAAAGAAGAAGGAAAAAGAAATGCTGAACAGCATTTTTCTGTGATGAACACAAGTTCACTGATAATCATATACTAATCTACAGTGCTATTAACCGGGTAAGAGTCTTAACATATTAAATCTACAACTAATATTTTTATTTCATTTTCCCTTTCTGGTAAAAAGAAAATCCGTACTGTTTTGATCCAAATAGGAATTATTGACTGTTTAATCTAGAAACAAACAGGCCCAATCAAAATCAGGGCCCAAATAATGAGCGATGGAACTCACTCTAAAGACAGTTAACAACGGCCCAAATTACATATTGTACCTAGTGGATAAATAATCCTTTTCTTTCTGGATTACAAATGCACATGGGTCCGGTTTCATGATAGAGAAAAAATAATTAGATAAATAATTGTCTTAAAAGAAGAGTTTAGAGGGTAGGCTCCAAATTAAGTGGGTGGGTTGTCAATTCCAAGAATATGTATGTTGGAGAGGTTACATTGTCCTGTGCAGCATGCATGCAGTCGCGAAGAATATGATTTAACATTCTTTAACTATACAACTTCCATTTTTCATCTCTAACACAGACTGTGTTGTACAGCCAGGCCAGAGAAAATCTGTATGTTTCACGATAGATTAATTAATAAATAATTAATTAGCGATGGTCATGGTGCAGGGATTTGTTTTATATTGTTGCCAAACCAGAACGCACTTCTAAAAGTTTCAGATTATTATTATAGGTCCTTTTCTCTATCCAACCCACAAAATTTAATACATTATTATCTCATGTGGTACAATTCCTTTCCACTTTCCTCAAATTTCCTCTCAACAGTCAGCATGCATCAACTCTCTGTTTCCAGCAAAACACCATTGTTCCAATTTTAAAGTAAAAAAGAATAAGAAAAAAAGAGAACATAGAAAGAACCATTGAACTCGATCAGATCAAAGTTTGTTTCCCCTAGCTACCGACCCACAAAATTTCCCACATTACCATCTCATCTCGAACAATTAATTCCTTTCTACTTTTCTCAACTTTCTTCAACTCTCTCCAAAACTAAGTGACACAACTTTCCTTAAAGCCCGTACGAAGAGAAGGGCCAGCCATGGTGGCTGAGGCGGCTCTTCTCACCTCCTTAGGGTGGTTGGCATCCCCCTTGTTCAAAACACTATTTGACAAAGCGCATCACCACCTCGGCACCGGCATCGACGAAAAAATGAAGATACTTCAGGCCACAGTACATCCACGACTCTCTCTGGCGATTGAGAAAGCAGAAAAGAGCCCCAACAAAGAGGAGGTAGTGGAATGGCTCAAAAGGCTCAAAGGTGCATACTATGAGGCTGAGGAAGCAATCGACCTATGTGAGTATGAACGGCTTAAACAAAAGGTAAAGGCTGATAGAAAAACACTAGAACAAAAGGGGAAAAATGAGAGGGGAACCAGAATTAGTTCACCATCCCAATTTGTACGCCGTCCTCTCAAGATTGCTTCTGATAAGTTAAAAGATAGCTTATCTATTTTCTCCCGTCAAAAGATCATGCTAAAGGGTTGTATAGACAAACTCATAGAAATTGCAAATGAGGCCAATGAATTTCGTGATGTGTTAGAGGTCCAAGAAACTGCTAGTGGTAGTGACTTTGATAGGGAAACACCCTCAGATCTTCCCATCAGAGTTTTCGGTCGTGAGATAGATGAAGAAAAAATAGTCAGCTTACTTACGCAAAAACCATCAAATTCTGAGCCTGGACCAGGCACTATGCCAGATTTCCCGATAATTGCTATTACGGGCCGTTCTGGTGCTGGGAAAACTGCACTTGCCCAGTGTGTTTATAAACATATCGACGGACAAGAGCATTTTGATCTTCGTGTGTGGGTGTATGCCCCTCGCAAATTTAAGGCCACTGATGCTATTAAGAAAATGATAGAAAACATAAAGGCAAAAGAATACGCTAGTAATGATTATCCCTTTACATCACTTGAAGCCCTTTCAACAGAATTAAGGAACATGTTAGGGTCTAAGAAACTTCTACTTGTGTTAGATGATTTTTGGAGTGATACTGAGGGTTTTGTTGAACAATGGGAGAAATTCATTGGTTGCTTACGTAGTTGTTTACCAGGGAGCAAAATTCTACTTACAACTCAATTCAAAAATGTTGCAGAGAAGGCCAACCTTCCCAGTGTTATGGAAGTAAAGACCTATGATTTACATGAGATAGAGGAGGATCAATTTTTGGAACTCTTTATGCACTATGCTTGGCGTAGCAATTCTCATTTACAGAAAGAGGAATTCGTTAAAAATAGGTCAAAAATAGCTATTAAGCTAAAAGGAGACCCTGGTGCGGCAAAGCTAGTGGGTCAACAGTTGAGTGGAAAAAAACCTAAGGTATTGGGAGGAAGTTGCAGAAAAAGATTGGTTGGGAGATAACATGAAAGCAAGGATATGGAGCTATCAGCAGCTGCCTCTGGATCTCCAACGTTGTTTTGCCATCTGGGGCTTATTTTCAAAAGGTTACTGGTTCTCAAGAAATTTATTAATTAATTGTGGATGGCAGAAGGTTTTATTAGACCAAATAAGCAAGAAAGGTTGGAAGATATCGGTGAAAATTACTTGCATGAGCTCGTATCGAGGTTTTTTATTGAAGAAGTTGAAGTTAAAGAGAAAAAAGGATACCAACTTCATGACCTGTTTCATGATCTTGCAGAGCGGGTTCAAGGTGATGATTTTATCAACTCAACTAATTCCAGAGAAGTTTCTTCCCACATAAGCAACATGTTATCTAGAAGTGAGAACATTCGCCACATCTGCTTGCCCTCAAGCATGATAAACGAACTAAAAGAAAAATTATGCGTTATGAACAATATACGCACTTTTTGGGTGGAACCTGATGGTGGTATTGTCCCAAAGAATGTATTGGAAAAGATATTGAAACACATGAAAAAACTACGGGTGTTACATCTTTTCAAATGTGTTGATGATTTTCCAGACTCTATTGGCAATTTAAAACATCTCCGTTACCTCACCATTACTGGCTATGAGTCTCTTATGAAGTTTCCTGATTCCATTTGCAAACTTTACCACCTCCAAGCGCTTGGCATGTCAAATTGTGGATCCCTACCAAAGGATTTGTGTAAACTCGTTAGCTTGAGGTGGTTTTATGCAAGTAGGGAGACAATGTCCCATATTTCTCATGTTGGAAGGCTGACGTCCCTCCAAGGCCTTGATCATTTCGTTGCAAGGATGGAATGTGGGTATGAATTGCACCAGCTGGAAAATTTAAATCAGCTTCGAGGTGCAATGTGCATTGCAGGTCTTGAGAATGTAGTGAGTACAGAGGATGCTAAAAAGGCCAATATGCAAAATAAAAAGCACCTCGAGGCACTAGAATTTGAGTGGAAGAAAGAGACTCCAATAATGTTACTGGTCTCTCTACTCACCATGTTCAATTACTAAATGAATTGCAACCTCATCCTAATATAAGTGAACTCACACTGAAAGGATTTGGAGGAGAGAGATTTCCAAATTGGCTCTTAAGTCCGAATTCACTAAAACATCTCAGATCGCTAATATTAATGCACTGTAATAAAGTCGAAGAAATCTCATCCATTCATGAATCACTTCCCAGTTGTACAAGGCTTATATTACGGGGATTCAAAAACCTTAAAACAATGCCTATCTTTCCACCAAATCTCACTTCTTTAGAGATTAGAAATATTCCACAACTTAGTTATTTCTCTGAGGATGATTTGTTGAGGAAGGAAGAAAGAAACCAATCCAAACATGAGGTGGTGAAGAAAATAGTAGAGTGCCTGAAACCAGAGGATGTACGATTACCCACAAATTTTGAATTATGTGTGAAGCTTTTTGAATTATGCCTGAAACACAGATTGGAAGCAGCATTTGATGATTCTCCAGATCTGCTTTTGGATGAGTGGGCAGAGATATTGACATTTGACCCTTGGAATAAAGATTATTCTCGAGAGCAGCTTTTGGATGCCTGGGTTATATTCATGCATTGCCACATGGAAACAATGTTCTATAAAAATGAAGAGTCCAAGTTGGTTTTACCGTCTTCACTCACTTACCTGGTGATATCATCATGTAGCATTACTGATGATGCATTATCCACCTCCATACAATGCCTTGTTTCCCTGTCTAAACTAGAACTATCTTTTATTCAGACAATAACCACTCTTCCTCCCAAGGAAGTCCTATGTTCATTGAAGCACCTCAATTCTCTTACCATTGAAGGATGCTATTTGCTCAGTTCCTTAGGAGGTATTGGAGCCTTGACCTCTTTGATAGAGCTCGAATTAAAGAACTGCCCCAATTTGAACATATCAGATGAACCTTTGCCTTCCTCCTTGGAGAGGCTAATATTCCGTTATTGCTCAACTGCTGATGTTATTCATGCCCGTAATGTCTCAGATGTTATTCAGTGCCCTTGATGTTGGTAACCTGTCTTTTCTCAAGGAGCTGCATTTAATGGGATGGGACGGTCATTTGGAGGGATTGAATTCATTAACTGCACTTCATCGTCTGGTGGTAGTACACTGCCCTGCGATCAACCTCTCATCTCCCATGGACAAGTACACATTTCCACTTCATGATGTTTTTGTTGATGACTTGAAAATATTGAAGTTGATACTATCAAATGAAACTATTTCCTCAATAGTTTGTTTTTCAATTTCGTGCTTTCAAGAGATTCCTCGAATGATGAGGTTTTTCAATCTCTTTCCTCAATAAATTCTTTGTTCTTTTTTGGTTGTGAAACTACCCATCTGCTGAAGAACTTAAAAAATCTGGCATCTGTCCAGTATCTGATGCTACGTGACTGTCCAAACCTATGTAAACTGGAAGAACTACCCAGGAATCTTTGTGGGTTGGAAATTGAAAACTGTCCAAACCTTATATGTGAATTGGAAGAACTTCCGAGGAATCTTCGTCAGATGGAAATTAAAGACTGTCCAACTCTGACGGAGAAGTTCAAGAAGGGTGGCCCTAATTTCCAGGTCCGGTTTGATGAAGGATATACCATTGTAACATTTCCAACAGAAGGTAAGCTACTTTTGAGACCCCACAATAAACCACTTGTATTTTTAATTTTATGTCTTCTATTTATTGATGGATATGTTATTTTGATCTGTCCTTAGAGGGAAGGCATCATTATCTGAAATAAATGTTTTTAGCGCCCTCTATCCTTTTGGTTCGCCAAAGCATTTAAATTCCTGTTGTTTTTCTGTGACTGGAAAATCAATAATCTCATAAAAAATACCTTATTCGTACGACCTTGGTACATGACATAATTGCCCAGATTTTGGCTGAAGCCATAAAACAGAGGAGAAAAGGCATCCTCCTGCTGGTCTGGTTTTGTGCGGAACTGCTAGTATGGTTTAGCACTCATGAACTGTACCACTGTACCAGACCTCTTTTCCTTTTTCCTTTCTCATACTCTGGTTTCTGATTTGTTGGTATACCGTGCTTATTCTTCCTTGGCCTTTATTTTAAGTCTCAATGTGTTTGTTCCGAACTTGCAATTTGTATTCAGTAAACGTTTACATATTCCGAAATCTGCTACATTTACATTGTTAGTAATTAGTACTGCATGGCATTGCAATATTTATATATTATCAATCTGATAGCCATAAATTTTCTCTGCTATGCTAATGCTATAAAATGCTAATCTTTTCTTCTCAACTCTGTTTCTTTTGCAGAAGGAAGGTACCATTATCATTAGGCTCAGTCTCTCGAGTTTCTTCTATGTTGTCTCTCCATATCTCCAATTTCCAATCCACCATACCACCTCATCCACAAAATAAAAAAACCACAACAGAAAAAAAAACCAAAAAATCAAATAAGAACAAAAAAAACAAAAAACAAAAAGCAAAAAAAAGATTCTCCTTTGATGAACAGTTAGATGAAATTTGTCGTATCCATCTTTTTTAAGTCTTCACTCTCCAATACAATTATTGCGGGGAGATTGTATAATTCCGTGTAACTATCGAACTTATTTGATGCTTTAATTGTTCTTTGCAAACTATAGAAAAAAACCAAAAAAAAGGAAAAAAAAAAGGAAAAAAAAGGAAAAGGAAAAAAAGAAAAAAGAAAAAAATATTGTACCCTAATTTAAGTCCGCGTGATACAATATTATTAATGTCTATGTCCTATTTATTTGTATCTGGAACTTTTTTTGTTAGGGTGAATATTACTTTCTATATCTTGTATGGCTTTCTATGTTTTGATAAAGAGGATATATGAAGGTGTGCTGCTCATGAATTTGATCATCTAAAAATACTCTGTAATATATTTTTTTTAATTAATAAAACTAAGGGAGGGAAGGGAGCTTCATGGGAGTGCTTGTGTTTGTGTTCTATTTTACATAATTCTAATATTTTTGTCACTGTCTATGTCCTATTTATTTGTATGTGGTACCTTTTTGTGTGTGTTGTATGTTTAATATTGTTTTGAGTTTATCAACTGGTGCTAGTCACTTTATGCGGTGTGCATTTTATATGTGTGTATTGTGAGTTTATTTATGTGGACATTTGTATGCTAAGACTACTTGTTGATTTTTATATGGGACAAATTTGGTTTGATATTTGTGGGACAAATTTGGTTTTAAAATATTATGATGAAAGTATTGATGCTTGTTAAGTTGCATGCATGGATGTCATTGCAACTTTACCTTTTATTTTATTTTTATTTTTATGGTCGCATTTTAATAAAATTTTCTGAGGTTATTTGCCCAACTGAACCTTTTTGTTTTCAATGAAATTTCAAATATTTCATGTCAAGTTTCTTCTTCTTCTTATCTTCGTTACCAATTTTTTTTTCAGCAAGTAGATCAAAGTTTGTTTGATTTTATGAGTTCTAGGAAGACTGGTATCATGATTACATATTAGTGTATTGTAATATTATATCTAGAGTGAGGTTGTGGTACTATGCATAACATACATAGGTCTGTACTATGGCTCAAGATCTCCAAATTAAAATTCCAAATGGTTGATCGGAACGCTTCAATATGATCTCTATATGAAAATTTACTTTGAAACCAAATTTTACATTTTTTTAAACATTTTACTATTTTTCTAAATTGGTCACTTCATAATATTATTGGTATTTTTTTTTCTACCTATCTAAAAATATAGTAAAAAGTTTTAAAAAAAATGTTCTGAGGTTATTTGCCCAACTGAACCTTTTTCTTTAAAGAAAAAAGTAATTTTCCGTCAAAGTCCTATTAATTATTATATTATTTTTTGCTAATTATGATGTGCCATAACGAAATCCTTACTTTTCTATGAAATTTCAAATATTTCATGTCAAGTTTCTTCTTCTTCTTATCTTCGTTACCAATTTTTTTTTCAGCAAGTAGATAAAAGTTTGTTTGATTTTAGGAGTTCTAGGAAGACTGGTATCATGATTACATATTAATGAATTGTAATATTATATCTACGAGTGAGGTTGTGGTACTATGCATAACACACATAGGTCTGTACTATGGCTCAACATCTCCAAATTTAAATTCCAAATGGTTGATCGGAACGCTCAATATGATCTCTATATGAAAATTTACTTTGAAACCAAATTTTACATTTTTTTAAAACTTTTTACTATTTTTCTAAATTGGTAGAAATTCACTTCATAATATTATTGGTATTTTTTTTCTACCTATCTAAAAATATATTAAAAAGTTTCTGGAATATAAAATTTCGGTACCAAGTGCATTTGACAGCTCTCTACCAATGAGATATCGAGATGGTTCTTTTTTTTTTTAAAGGTCAAAGGCTTTTGGTCCTAACAATTTCATTGAAAAAAGAGTATGTACAGCTATGGCTCTGAAAATCGGAATAAGTCATTTGACTGTAGAATGGAATCGGATGAATCGGTCGAAGTTGGTCGAAACGGATTGGAGACTCAATTTTTTTTTGACAGAAGCGCGCTTTGTACTCAATTTGTCAAATAATCCACTCCAACACTTATAATAATTAAATTTGAACTGGTACCAATCATATTTATATTGTATTAGTTATAAAATTAATATTTATCTAATTTAAAAATTAAATAGAATATTCCATAAAATAAAAAAAAGCTTAATAAAATAAAAAAAAGACAAATAAAATGTTTAATTTTAACTTTTACATTTTCTAAATAAATACTAAATAGTAAAAAAATATAAAATTTGATTTGCAAGTACAATTTCATATGGAGATCATGTTGACCGTTAAGACTTTTAAAATTAAGATATGAGTCCATAGCAAGAGCCAATATAGGCTATAAATAGTACCATAATCTCACTCAAGAAGAGAAATAAACTTGACATTGTTACGCCTCCTTGCTTGATTTATAAGATAAGAGAGAGGGGAACGAAATCAGTACAGTATTGTACAAAAAAGGCCAATTTTTTTCACTTCAATCTAGAAAGCGAAGCCAGAACCCTTCCAGATCGATCTATTTCTAGTGCGCCTCTCTCTCCGGCCTCCATGGCTGCTTCTTGAGATAGCTTCCTCGTATGGCGAATCATCCCGGAGGAGACGCCACCACAAGGATCTCCCGTCGATTCTTCCTCTTTGTCTCGAGTGGTGACAAGTAATCTACTCCATGGGAGCCCGCAGCATAGGAGTAGATTAGTTGTTACCATTCAAGATGAAAGAGTGGAGAAGTTATCTGACGAGGATGGCTGGTTCTTTTTAATTAATCAGGTATCACTGCAAACTATTATGGTACTTCATAAATTTCTCTTCCAAATTAATTACCAGAAGCCTACCTACCTCGATCTGATGAGGTGTCGCCGATTGAACTGGTCTTGCATTTAGTGCTGGTATGCTTTCCGTCTTGTACTGAAAATTTTCCTGATTTCGCACAAAGTTAGTACCAGACTAGGTGTAACACTGACTGCTTTTGGTGTGAGAGATAATTGAATTGAATTAACTTAATACTTGCAAACTTTTGAATGTCCCCGTCCCACTACTGTCAGAAAAGGTGCAACATTCAATACCATCTCTAATTTTCCATCATCTGAGCTGAGAGCTGATCTCTTTGTATCTCCCTAGGCGGTTTCAGAGCTGTCCACACTGGTAAAAATTCTCTACCAATATCTTTTCAGAATAGTATAATAAAAAACCAGTGGAGATGGAGATCTCTTGTCGATTCGTCCTCTTCCTTCTCTGAAAACTGAGGATTTGTTGATATGATTGTAGATTTTGTTGAAGCTGGATAAAGTATACTGATTAATACCTGTGATAATATAATTCTGACATTGATTGCTAACAAGAATATGCTGATATAAATATGACAATAATTATTATATTTGCCATTGAACCCAACAATTTCTGAGATAACTGATAGCTCAGTGTTGTGGCTTAAGTATACTTCATACTATATTAATAAATTTGTCTCAATCCGCGGATCACTAATTGGTAAAAACTGTGACACGTCATTTGCAAATCATCCAAAAAACAATTAATAATGCTGGGCGATCATTGGAAATGTGATTCACTTAGGCTTTTTTATCTAAAAATTGCAATACTTTGGGTATGAATTATAGAGCTATTATCTTGATCATAGAAGGAAAAATCGGCTTTCCGGACCGTAATCGGCCGATTCGGATCGGAATCGGGCTGTACAGATTCAATTTCTGGCCGAGTTATACGGTAGGCGATTTTTTCGTTGAATTTCATCCAAAATGGTCCGATTCCAGTCAAATTTCGGCTGAAACGTTCTCATTCCAGTTAAATTTCTGCCGAATCGGTCTTATTCTGGAAAATTCCAACCGTTTCAGCTCCAAATATTCTTTCCCAAAAACTTAACTAAAAATTATCCGACGGGACTCGAACCCAAGACCTGCGGTGTGTTCATAGTGAACTTTACCAATACAACTGCTTATTTTTGTTGTTAGATCATGTAACTACAATACCTAAACTATACTTTGGTTTGAACTAACCCCATATTGGGACCATCCAGACACAATTTTTTTTAATTACAAATTTCTCTTAATACCCCTATCCATCGTACTTATAGGACTCTAAATTTTAGGGAAATTTTTTTTTATGCCACTCGAAAACATGGAAATTAGTTATTTGCCACTCTAAAATCATTAAATTTATGAAATTGCCACAATTATACATCTAATATACATATTTGATTAAAATTATTCTGAAAAATATTGTATAAAAAAATGTATTTTGATATTTCCAAATTAACCTTGAAGGGAACAGATAAAATTAGGAAATTGAGAACTCCAGTACACTTCCCTTTGTCCCCTTCGCCTCTCTTTCACCCTTCCTCCGCCAGACCTCCTGGGCCTTGTGCTTTCTCTTTCTCTCTCTGTTTGGGTTTGTGCTTTCTCTTTGCTTCGCTCATGTGTTGAGACAAATTTCTCTCTTGCTCTCTTTTTCTGTTTTCCCCTATTGTTCACCGAGACCGAAATCCTAGGGGTTTTGTGTGCTTGTGTTTGTGATCTCGGTGTCTCTGTTGCTTTCTTAGTGCTGGCGGGTGCTTGCTGGTGCCATCTGTGGGCTATTCCTAGACGGCCATGAAGCGAGGCCGCCTTGGTACTGGCTTTTCCACTGCCGCTGTGCGATTCTTTCCTCTCTCGGGTAATTAATTGAGCCCTTTTTGTTTTAGTCGGTGCTTGTGTGTTTTTGTGATGTTGTGATCATTGGATTAACGTCTCGTGCGGGTTGTTAATTTTCCGGCTTGATGTTTGTTGTTTCGGGGTCTCTACATTGATGTGCACCAATTGGGGGATGTTTTTCTTTGGCTGTTGCTTTGTGGGCTGACCTTTTTGCCTTACTGGTACCGTTACCGGTACCGGTCTATCGAGGGTTGCTTGTTTTGTTACTTGGCTGGTTGCCGTTTGTGCTGGTTTCTGCCTTTCCTTGCTTCCGGTACTAACATGTTTTGGGGGTGCTAGCAACCCTCTGTTTTTGTGGTCTGCTGCGATCTGGTACGAAGGGAAGGGTAATTTTGGAAATATCAAAATACGTTTTAATTTTTAATCAAATATGTATATTAGATGTATAATTGTGGTAATTTCATAAATTTAATGATTTTAGAGTGGCAAATAACTAATTTCATGTTTTGGGGTGGCAATTTCCTAATTTCCATGTTTTGGAGTGGCATAAAACTAATTTTCCATAAATTTTACTAATTACTTTTTAGAGTTTATTTTAATTGTAATAATTGTATTATATTATATCGATAAACTATTTGTGTAATAGTTTGTTTCATTATAATTTTTTAAACAAATTATTTGTTTACATACTTTTTTACTATTTTTAGTACAAAACAAGTTTCTACCAAAAATATCCGAGTTTCCTATCCGATTCGACCGATTCCGACCAATTTATCCGATTCTGATTCCACAATGAAGTGACTGATTCCGATTCCGCTTTTTCCTTCTATGATCTTGATCCTGAGTTTCTGAAGTTTAATTATTTTGAATCAAGGAAATAATTGAAAAAAGTTCTTTTGACCTGGTTAACATTGTTGTAGCTAGGTTTTGGATATTTGGGAATAATTAAATTTGTAGTGGCATCTTCTCATTACTATCAGATTAAATTGGTGAACTTGTTGGAGAATACTATAACTTTGGGTGATTGTTTTTAAATTTGCCATTTTGTCTTTTGTAATTACAGGTTTGCCCTGATGGAATAACATGATAGAAGTTGAAGATGTACGTGGTGGTTTGTACTATCATGCGCCACTTATTGGGTTTTTCACCAAAAAAAAATCCAAGTTGTTATCTTGTTTTAATTATTATAACCATGTTTCAAAATACTATTTTATTCACTTATATTAGGGAGAAATCTGTGTCCGATGGGCATCGGACCCAAAGTGAGTTCGACGGGTTCGCCCACCGTCCGATCTGCTTTAGGATTTGCGCCTACAACTTTTGCATATGCTTTAAAATTTGTGTGCACGAATCTTAAAGTGGATCGGACGGTCCTGAAACCCATCGGACCCAAATTTGAGTCCGATGGGGATCGGACCCAAGCCTTTCTCCTTGTATCAAAGTATAAAATGCTGTCTTTAGATCATTTCTCTTCTTTGTTAGTTTGTTTCCTTTTCTAAACCTTCGAAGATCGGATGTACGTTTAGAAGGTTCCTTTGTTGATAATAATAAGCTGATGCATATATATCATATTATGCCCTCTCTTTAATTTTTTTTAAATATTGAAATAAAATAAATAAATATGCCACAATGGTCTAGCTAGGCTTAATATTGTTTCAACTTGTTAAATTCTTTTAGTCACTTTTTCTAACATAAAAAGCCCTGATAAGCGAGGTCGGGAGAAATCTGTAAAATACTGATAAGTGTAGTAACAATGATTGTACATCTTTTTGTTTGCTTTCGAAAAATATCATGCATTTATATGTCAAATTTGTAAACTTTCGACTTATTTTAATATAAAGTCAAGCGGTAAAAAAATTAAAGTTCACAAGTTAATTTCAATTCATTCATTTTTCATTATTTTTTTACAGCTTGACTTTATACTAAATTAATTAAAATAATTATAAATTTGACATGTAAGTGCATCACTCGTGGAGTAGATCGGTTCCAACAATTTGAATTCACATTGTTTGAAATCATTCCGATAAGTTTAATTTGGAGGTAAGCTCACCAAAGGACATGGTGAGCTTAAGAGCACATTATACTCTTAAAATAGATAAACAGATTTAAACATTAATTAAGTTAAATTATCAAGGGTATTCCGGTCATTTCATAAATAAAATAAAATAGTTAATAGTAATTGAACTACCGAAGATAATTGTCATCATTTCATAAATAAAAAATTAAGGACCGTTATGTTTAAGTCCGTTTATTCTTCTTCCTTCTAATTAGAAAAAAAAAAAAAAAACAAGTTTGTAGGACGAAATTTTAAACTTAACCCTTATTGTTGCCGGATTTTGGTAGCTTGCGAGACAAAAATAATTAGATGAATGAATGTCTAATAAGAAGATATTCCAAGGATATATAAGCAATTTCACCTTTGCTTATGGAGTCTCCCAGCATGTGGGCTCCAAAGTGTGTGATTTGATTTTATCAATGAATCTTGTTTATATATCTTCAACGTACAACTTCTAATGACTTCCTGACTGGTGTGGCTTCACCTCTTCCTACCACAGGCTGTGCTGCACAGCATAGCCAGTGAAAATCTGTCTCACGATTGAATAGTTATTGTCAGTGCTTTTTCACGATTGAAAATCTGTCTCACGATTGAATAGTTATTGTCAATGCTTGTCCTGTGAACGCATTTCTAATTCTGAGGGAAAAAAAAAACAAGAGAAAAAAGAAATGATCATTAAATAATGGTACTATATTTTGGGTCATTTGGCTTGGAAGACATGATCCCATTTTTAATAATGGTAATATTAGGCCTATATATACAACAATTAGCAGCTAAAATTGTAGCACTCACTAATTGTTTGGTGTAAATACAATAATGATTCTTCTTTATTAAAGCTTTCACTTATTTTTCCTTGTGATTTAAAGGATATTATGATCACTATGGATCAAGACCAGAACTCTTCCGAGGTGGAGCTTTCAGAGGAGGGAGAACCTCCAAATTTGTAGGAAGTTTGGTTTGGAAAAATGAAAATAAATAATTGTTTTTGAGTTGTTGCATCCTATGGTTTTATGCTTTTTTCTTCTTTTTGTGAACTTACATTTATAATTGTTTTGCACTAGTTTTAGATGCCTTAGAGAGGGATTTGGATATGCTGGCACTATATATATATATGGACATGTGATCAACTTTGGATTATTTGTACTAGTCGGACCTCTTATGCATATTTTGCTTTGTGTGATTGTTAGACTTTGTTTTAGTTTGTTGGTTTGTTGGTTTTCTTTCTTTAGCCATTGTTGCTTATTTGGTTGTTTGTAATATTGGATGTAGAACTTATGTGAGATGGTACCAGCTTGGTATGTTACAGAACCTTGTGATTTTCTTTAATAGAAATCGGTGCCATAAGACCACTTTTATTCAAAAAAACAAATTGTAAAATTTCAAATTGAACATGCAATTAAAAAAATAGCCACATTTGAAACTTAGGAAAGATTTAATTTCGGTCCACTCATATTTTCTGTTGAAAAAAATAAAATAAAAAGAGGTAATTAGTATGGCATAAGTATAAAAATATTGGCACTTGGTTAAATATTCATCACTTATGACTTTTTAATTTGTACAATTAAAGTTCGTAAACTTTTTCATAAAAAATATTGGCACTTTATTAAATATTCATACTGCACGAGATGTTCGATATTGCCACTTTGTTTTATTTTTACAGAAAAGATATAGTTTCAAAATTAATTAAAATTGAGAAAATATTTTGTATATTCATGAAAAATAACAAACATTAATATGAAGTAAGAAATTATTTATTAATTTGAAATTGATATTGAAAACTGCAAAGTATTAAAATAAATAAAAATATTTTAGCAAGGATAAAAATGTTAACTAATAAAGATTATTGTCATTGATTGCATATTTCAAAAGCCGACTTGTTATAAATCAAAAGTCTAGAAGATGAAATTATCCCTTAAAGAACTCAACGAGCGCTATTGGCTCTTCATTCATGGGCCTTGATTTAGAATTTCAACACTTGAAAGACTGGGAACTAAAATTCCAACTCTTCTTTTTCATTTTAAATAGAAAATAAAAATAAAAATCAAGTTTATAGGAATAGGATGAAATTTGAAATTTAATCCTTATTATGGCCGGATTTTGGTAGTTTGACAGAATAAAAACAAGTAAATGAATAAATGTCTGAAAAAGAAGAAATTCCAAGGGTATATAGGCAATTTTCCTTTAATTATGGAGTCCCCACCATTCAGCATGTGGGCTCCATAGTGTGTGGGTAGTCAAGTCCAAGTTAGAAAATTTAATCAATTTTATTTTCCAAGACCAAGAGTAGTTGGCAGTTGGACTGTTGGAGATGGATAATAATTTAATGCTCAATTTTGTGAACTCATTAGCTTGAGGTGGTTTTATACAAGTAGGGAGACAATGTGCCATATTTCTCATGTTGGAAGGCTGACGTCCCTCCAAGAGCTTAATCATTTCATTGTAAGGAAGGAATGTGGATATGAATTGCACCAACTAGAAAATTTAAATCAGCTTCGAGGTGAAATGTGCATTGCAGGTCTTGAGAATGTAGTGAGTACAGAGGATGCTATAAAGGCCAATATGCAAAATAAAAAGCACCTCGAGGCACTAGAATTTGAGTGGAACTCTGATGAAAGAGACTCCAATAATGTTATAGGTCTCTCTACTCACCATGTTCAATTACTAGATGCATTGCAACCTCATCCTAATATAAGTGTTCTCACAGTTAAAGGATTTGGAGGAGATAGATTTCCAAATTGGCTCTTAAGTCAGAATTTACTAAAACATCTCAGATCGCTAATATTATGGACTGTAATAAAGTAGAAGAAATGTCATCCATTAACGAATCACTTCCCAGTTGTACAAGGCTTATATTACGGGGATTCAAAAACCTTAAAAAAATGCCAACCTTTCCACCAAATCTCACTTCTTTGGAGATTACCGATATCCCTCAACTTAGTTATTTCTCTGAGGATGATTTGTTGAAGAAGGAAGAAAGAAACCAATCCAAACATGAGGTCGTGAAACAAATAGTAGAGTGCCTGAAACCAGAGGATGTACCAATATCCAGAGATTTTGTGTCAACTGTGAAGCATTTTTTTCTGTTCGTGAAACACAGATTGGAAGGTGCATTTGATGATTCTCCAGATCTGCTTCTGGATGAGTGGGAAGAGATATTGACATTTGACCCTTGGAATGAAGATTATTCTCGAGAGAGCAGCTTTTGGATGCCTGGGTTATATTCACGCATTGCCACATGGAGACAATGTTCTATAAAAATGAAGAGTCCAAGTTGGTTTTACCATCTTCACTCACTTACCTTAAGATATCATCATGTAGCATTACTGATGATGCATTATCCACCTGCATACAATGCCTTGTTTCCCTATCTAAACTGGAACTATCTTTAATTCAGACAATAACCTCTCTTCCTCCCAAGGAAGTCCTATGTTCATTGAAGCACCTCAAGTCTCTTACCATTGAAGGATGCTATTTGCTCAGTTCTTTAGGAGGCATTGGAGCCTTGACCTCTTTGATAGAGCTTGAATTAGATGACTGCCCCAATTTGAACATATCAGATGTTTCTTTGCCTTCCTCCTTGGAGATACTAAATTTTTATTATTGCTCAACTGCTGATGTTATTCATGCCCTTAATGTCTCAGATGTTATTCGTGCCCTTGATGTTGGTAACCTGTCTTTTCTCAAGGAGCTGCATTTAATGGGATGGGACGGTAAATTTGGAGGGATTGAATTCATTAACTACACTTCATCTTCTGGTGGTAACACACTGCCCTGCGATCAACCTCTCTTCTCCCATGGACAAGTACAGAATTGCACTTGAAAATGTTTTTGTTGATGACTTGAAACTATTGAAGTTGTTACTATCCACTGAAACTATTTCCTCAATAGATAATTTGTCAATTTTGGGCTTCCAAGGAGATACCTCAGATGATGAGGTTTTTCAATCTCTTACCTCTCTAATCCAAGTAGGCTTTTATAGCTGCAAAACTGCTCATCTACCGAAGAACTTAAATTTTTTTGCATCTGTCCAGTATCTGAACCTATATGACTGTCCAAACCTTATATGTGAATTGGAAGAACTTCCAAGGAATCTTTGTGAGATGAAAATTAAAGATTGTTCAACTATGACGGAGAAGTTCAAGAAGGGTGGCCCTAATTTCCAAGTCCAGTTCGCCGAAGGATATACCATTGTAACGTTTCCAACAGAAGGTAAGCTACTTTTGAGACCCCACAATAAACCACTTGTATTTTTAATTTTAATGTCTTCTATTTATTGATGGATACGTCATTTTGATCAGTCCTTAGAGGGAAGGCATCATTATCTAAAATAAATGTTTTTAGCGCTCTCTATCCTTTTGGTTCGCCAAAGCATTTAAATTCCTGTTGTTTTTCTGTGACTGGAAAATCAATAATCTCATACAAAAACCCTTATTGGTACGACCTTGGCACTTGACATTAAGAAGCATAATTGCCCATATTTTGGCAAAAGCTATAACTAACAGAGGAGACGAGGCATCCTCCTACTAGTCTGGTTTTGTGCTGGACTGCTAGTATGGTAAAGCACTCATGAACGGTACCATTGTACCAGACCTCTTTTCCTTTTTCCTTTCTCATACTCTGATTTCTGATTTGTTGGTATACCATGCTTATTCTTCCTTGGCCTTTTATTTTAAGTCTCAATGTGTTTGTTCCGAACTTGCAACTTGTATTCAGTAAACGTTTACATATTTAAATATATATCTATTTTCACAAACACAATGGTACATTTACGTTGTTAGTAATAAATGCTGGCATTGTAATATTTATATATTATCAATCTGATAGCCATAAATTTTTCTGCTATGCTAATGCTATAAAATGCTAATATTTTCTTCTCAACTCTGTTTCTTTTGCAGAAGGAAGGTACCTTTTGTATTAGGCTCACTTTCTCGAGTTTCTTCTATGCTCTCTCCATATCTCCAATTTTCCAATCCCCCATACCCACCTCATGCAAAAAATTACAAAAAAATAAAACCACAACAAAAAAACTAAAAAATCAAAATAAGAACAAAAAAAGCAAAAAAAGATTCTCCATTGATTATCAGTTAGAAGAAATTTGTTGTATCCATCTTTTTTAAGTCTTCACTCTCCAGTACAATTATTGCTGGGAGATTGTATAATTTCGTGAAACTGTCGAACTAATTTGATGCTTAGTTGTTCTTTGCATACTATAGAAAAAAAAACAAAAAAAAACCAAAAAAAAGGAAAAAAAAAGGAAAAAAAGGAAAAAAAAAGAAAAGAAAAAAAGAAAAAAATATTGTACCCTAATTTAAGTCCGGGTGATACAATATTATTAATGTCTTTGTCTAATTTATTTGAATCTGCTACTTTTTTTGTTAGAGTGAATATTAATTTCTACATCTTGTATGAATTTCTATGTTTTGATAAGAGGATATACACTACAGCAATCATACCCATCAGCGACTGGCCAAATCGGTCGCTGATGGGATTTTCGCCGGTCGCTGATGGGTCTACCGGTGGCTGATGACCTAAATCGGTAGCAGATGACCCGGACGCAGTTGTTTCGTCGCTGATGACCATCCCGCTGAAGTCACCGGTCACTGAAGGGTCAGGCGCCGGTCGCTGATGACCCCTTTAGCGACCGATTTGTTCTGTCGCTGATGCTGCGTGCTGACGTGGCGCAAGATCATCAGAGACCGATCGGCCGGTCTCTGATGGTTCAAAATCGGTAGCAGAAGATTGTTTTTTTTTTATATTTTTTTTGTTATTTTTCTTTTTCCCAATTGGTACGAAACATACCAACCAATGAAAACATAATTCACAAGCAAATATACAATTTACCGTCGTCATTTTCAATCGACAAATATATAATTCACAAATAATTCACATGCAAGCAATTGAACAATATAAAATACTAATACGACATCCAATATCAAATATCCAAGCAAATATCCAATATCCAACATAAACAAGAAATATGTAAAATACTACATAAACATCCAATATCAAAATACGATATAAAAAGCAAGATTAAACTAACTTCTTCTAATATCGAGTTTTCTCCTCTTCTTTTTTCTTTCCAAGATTGAACTATATTCTTCTACAACTCCTAAAACCAATTAACCAATCAATTTGTCAACCCGATTAATCAATCAATCATAACTATTTTTATTCACTTAGCAAAAGCAAGAGCAATCATATCAAAAAAAAAATGAGCAAGTGAGATTAGTAAAATATTACATCATCTCATGGCTTGCTAATTACTTATGCTGGCCTCCACTTAAATGATGGTTTTGTTAGTTGAGGGATGTATTAACCATAAATATACTTAATAATCCCAAAAATTACTAGAAAATGGAGATTGGAGGACTTGTGCAATAATTATAATTTTTTTTAATAGTAGTGGTGTAAATCACCAACTTTATATTAAAGTTGGTGATTGGTACCAGTGACTGATACTGTGATTCTGTGTAATGCAAATGCAATACCTTGTTTTTAGTGGGCTTGTAGAAAGGTTCATAAACGAGAGGAAATGGAGTGTCAAGGCCACAAATTCTTGCAACAGGAGCCTCCAACTAGTAAAAATAACAAAAAAAGAACTAACATAAATATAGAAAATTAAATATTAGAATGGACCAGATAGCAACCTGCATGTCTTTTCTTCTTCATTTTCTGTTGTGTGCTTATTTTGAGTTATAAGCTAACTATAAAAAAATAAAATGTGAAGTTCTTCAAATAATTCACAAAATAATTCCAATTGAAAAGCTACTAAATGTTATAGGAATGAACTTCAATAGAAAGAACTAAAATCTTTGCTCTGGCTAGATAAAAGATATGATTAGTAATAATCTTATCTTACCCTTAAGAAGCAGCGCTCAATAATTGAAGCAGATATTTCAGCTCCGAAACCTCCAGTTACAGGAGCTTCATGGCTTACCTGCAAACTCCCATGCAATTATTCAAATGGACTTAGAAAAGTAGCAAACTCATTGTTCTTAGAAAAGTAGTCTTCTTCTGACAGCTGCTTAAAATCCTATTTCAGAGCAATAATCAAGTAACATTTATTAATGATAATGACTACAGCTTCTAACATTTTCTACTGGTACACGACTCACACATCCCAGTATACTGATAAGGACATTTTCTGCCAAAAAAAGTCATAAGCTAGTTCAATTAAACTAGGGTCAGAGGTCTTCATTCAAACTGATCCAGTACCTCCAACAACATATAATAGTTCAATATAAATCCCTATTTCTTTGTTCAATATAAAATCAACAACCAAGATGGAGAACTTTACACAAAAACGAACATAACACTGATAATATCAACTAAATGTAATTAGCTTACCTTTAAATCGCTTCAAGGCCGGTACTGGCACCGCAAACAACCAAAAATCCAGTAAAACAAGCAACTACAACGACCGGCCTGGAAAATCAACAACCCGAGCAAGGCATTAAATAAAAAGGGGGTTTTGAGCATTTACCCGAGAGAGAACAGAATCGCACAGAGGGGTGGTAATCGGCCGGTACCAAAGTGATTCCTTCACCTCACGGCCGTCTAAGTCAAATCAGCAAGCGCCACAGCAAGCACCACACAACAAAGTCACCAACCGCAAGAAAAAGGCAAACCGAAAACCCTAGGGTTTCGGCAGACACCAAGACAGAGACAGACGGGAAGAGGAGAGAAGGAGATTTGTGCTCAACACATGAGCGGGAAAAGAGAGAGACAGAGAGAAAAAGGAGAAACTCAAGAGCGAAATTAATATTATTCCCGATCAAGTGGAGGAAACATAGAGAGAGTGAGAGCGGAGAGAAAAAAAGAGAGAGAAGAAGAAAGGCGGCTACGATTTTTTTTTTTTTTTGCTAAACCTAAAAAAAATTAAACACGGGACAGAGATAGAAGAAGAAAGACTTTGGCGGGATTTAGGGTCGGCATCAGCGACCGGACTAAAATTGGTCGCTGAAGGCTGCATGAGCCAGTCGCAGACAGGTTGGTCGCTGAAAATTTTAACTTTTTTATTTTTAATTTTGTTTTCGGGGTCTTCAGCGACCGGCGACCCTACCAGTCGCTGATGCCGGTTGCTGAAGCCTCATTTTGTTGTAGTGATATGATGGTGTGCTGCTCATAAATTTGATCATCTAAAAATACTCTGTAATATTTTTTCTGAAATTAATAAAACAAATGGAGGGAAGGGAGCTTCATGGGAGTGCTTGTGTTTGTGTTCTATTTTATATAATTCTAATATTTTTGTCACTGTCTATGTCCTATTTATTTGTATGTGGTACCTTTTTGTGTGTGTTGTATGCTTAATATTGTTTTGAGTTTATCAACTGGTGCTAGTCACTTTATGCGGTGTGCATTTTATATGTGTGTATTGTGAGTTTATTTATGTGGACATTTGTATGACAAGACTGCTTTGATTTTTACATGGGACAAATTTGGTTGATTTTGTGGGACAAATTTGGTTTTATATAGGACAAATTTGGTTTTAAAATATTATGATGAAAGTATTAATGCTTGTTAAGTTGCATGCATGGATGTCATTGCAACTTTACCCTTTATTTTATTTTTTATTTTTATGGTCGCATTTTAATAAAATTTTCTGAGGTTATTTGCCCAACTGAACTTTTTTCTTTAAAGAAAAAAGTAATATTCTTTCAAAGTCCTATTAATTATTATACTATTTTTTTGCTAATTATGATGTGCCTTAACGAAATCCTTACTTTTCAATGAAATTTCAAATATTTCATGTCAAGTTTCTTCTTCTTCTTCTTATCTTCATTACCATTTTTTTTTCAATAAGTAGTTAAAAATTTGTTTGATTTTAGGAGTTCCAGGAAGAGCTGTGGTATTTAATTTGACTATATATTAATTCTTCCTAAATAATAAAAGAAAAAAAAATGACATTGTTTAAGGTTCTTGCTTGATTTATAGCATAATAGAGACGAGAACATTTCATTCTTGAATCTACAAAGAAATGACAACTGAATTTGATTTCAACAGAAAGAGTAGAGACGGGAACAATTCATTCTTTACTCTTTCAATCTACAATATTGAAAGAGGTCCAGCCCAAAGAGTTGTCAGCCCATATCGGGGCCTGTTGAATCATCTACTCATACAAATCTGGGCCCATATTGAATTTAATTATCATTTCTGAGCAGTGCCAGTGAGCAGAGATGGATGCACTTTGGGAGATTAATTCAAATAAATGGACAGCTGTCATGTCTCCATCTCGGAAAGATTTATCAGACTTGTTGGTTGCGTGTAAGCTATCTTTGGGAAATTGGAAATTATGCATATTTTTATAAAAAATTTAAATGAATAATAAAAGAAAAACAAATTATGGAAATTATTTTTGGTCAGAGGTATGCAAGTGTCTTCTCTTGAGCCCATGTGGCTACACCACTAGTAATACTCACCGATTTCCAATGAAACGAGATTACGAGACTATCCTGATATCAGACTGGTATCATGATTACATATTAATGTATTGTAATATTATATCTACGAGTGAGGTTGTGGTACTATGCATAACACACATAGGTTTGTTGTACTATGCAAGATCTCCAAATTTAAATCCCAAATGGTTGATCGGAACCGGTCAGCATGATCTCTATATGAAAATTTACTTTGAGATCAAATTTTACATTTTTTTAAAAACTTTTTACTATGAAAAATTGGTAGAAATTCACTTCATAATATTCATGATATTTTTTGTTTTACCTATCCAAAAGATAGTAAAAAAGTCTTGAAAATATAAAATTTTGGTAACAAGTGCATTTGACAGCTCTCTACCAAAGGGAGTTCAAGACGATTTTTTTTTTTTTGAAGGTTAGAGGCTTTTGGTCCTGACAATTACATTGAATAAAGAGTATGTATATGGTTCTGAAAATTGGAATCAGTCATTTGACTGTAGAATGAGAATCAGATGAATCGGTCAGAATCGTCGAATCAGATCGTAAACCCGATTTTTTTTTGACAAAAGTGCGTTTTGTACTAAATTTGTCAAATAATTAATCCACTCCAACACTCATAATAATTAAATTGGACTGGTAACAAATCAAATTTATAGTGTATTACTTATAAAATTAATATTTATCTAATTTAAAAATTAAATAGACTATTCCATAACATAATAAAAAACTTTATAAATTCAAAAAAGACAAATAAAATGTTTAATTTTAACTTTTACATTTTCTATTATATTTTTTATGCATTAATTTACCTTCATAGAAAATATTTTATTTTATAAACAATTAATATTTTATTTTGCCCAAGTAAAAATAAAAAATGAAAAAATAAATTACCATTGTCAACAACTATATGCACCGTTTACTTTAGTCAACTAAAAACAATAATCCTATGAAATTCCAATATTTCATGTGAACTTTTTTCTTTTTATTTTGGTTAACCAAAATCTTTTTAGGAAGTACAACTTGTTTGTTTTTAGGGGTCTTAGTAAGAACTGTGGTATTTTTACTATACTTTCTGCATAATAAAAGAAAATTGAGGCTATGGTATTATGCATAACGCAGATTGGTTCACACTGTAGATCATTATTTTTGTTTTCAAAGTTCTAACGGTCAATTCAAACCGTTTAATATGATCTCTATATGAATATGTACTTGCAGAATTAGAATTGTTTTACGATTTTTTTAGATAAGTAAAGAATCATTGTTTTTGGATGGTCACAAATTAATGTGAGATCAAGTGATTTTCTACCTTTAATTCAAAATAAATACTAAATAGTAAAAAAAATAAATACAAAATTTGATTTGCAAGTACAATTTCATATGAAGATCATGTTGAATGATTCAGATCGACTGTTAGGACTTCTAAAATTAAGATATGAGTCGATAGCAAGAACGAATATACGCTATAAATAGTACCATAAACTTGACATTGTCAAGACTCCTTGCTTGATTTATAGCATAAGAGGGGGGAATAAAATCAGTACAGTATTGTTCAAAAAAGGCCCATTTATTTCTCTTCAATCTAGCACAAAAAACCCAGCCCAAACCCATATCAGGGCCCGTAATACATTTATCATTTCTCACTAGAAAGCGAAGCCAGAACCCTTCCAGATCGATCTATTTCTAGTGTGCGTCTCTATCTGGCCGCCATGGCTGCTTCTTGAGATAGCTTCCTCCTATGGCGAATCATCTCAGAGAAGACGCCACTACAAGGATCTCCCGTCGATTCTTCCTCTTCCTCTTCGTCTCGAGTGGTGACAAGTAATCTACTCCATGGGAGCCCGCAGCGTAGGAGTAGATTAGTTGTTACCACTCGAGATGAAAGAGTTACGAACGGAATGAGGCAACAAAATCACATCAAGTGGAGAAGTTATCTGACGAGGATGGCTGGTTCTTTTTAATTAATCAGGTATCACTGCAAACTATTATGGTACTTCATAAATTTCTCTTCCAAATTAATTACCAGAAGCCTACCTACCTCGATCTGATGAGGTGTCGCCGATTAGAACTGGTCTTGCATTTAGAGCTGGTATGCTTTCCGTCTTGTACTGAAAATTTGGCTGATTGCGCACAAAGTTAGTATCAGTTTAGGTGTAACACTGACTGCGTTTGGTGTGAGAGATAATTGAATTGAATTAACTTACTACTTGCAAACTTTTGAATGTCCCCGTCCCACTACTGTCAGAAAAGGTGCAACATTCAATACCATCTCTAATTTTCCATCATCTGAGCTGAGAGCTGATCTCTTTGCATCTCCCTAGGCGTTGTCAGAGCTGTCCACACTGGTAAAAATTCTCTACCAATATCTTATCAGAATAGTATAATAAAAAACCAGTGGAGATGGAGATCTCTTGTCGATTCTTCCTCTTCTTTCTCTGAAAACCAAGCATTTGTTGATATGATTATAGATTTTGTTGAAGCTGTGTAAAGTACAGCAGGACAAGGAGGAAGTGAGCAAGTGAACTAAGCTGTTGACATTTCTTATTGCCAGCTATGATTAATTTACTATTTGTGTGTTTCATCAAGTTTAACACAGGTGAAGTTAGGTAGATCTTCTTTTCTAAGCATATAATTTCACAAATGGCTAGTTAAATTATACCTATTTGTGAATAGTACCAGTGATAATTAATCATGATTCATACCCTGTGGTTGCTTACAGGACTATGAATTACATTGAATTACATCAGCAATTGAAACCCAACAATTTCTGAGATAACTTAGTGTTGAATATTGATAAATTTGGCTCAATCCGTTGACCATTAATTGGTAAAAGCTGTGAGACGTTATTTGGTAATCATCCAAACAAATATAATAATGTTGGGTGACCATTGCAAATGTGATTCACTTCGGTTTTTTATATCTAGAAATTGGAATACTTTGGGTATGAATTATAGGACAATTATCTTGATCTTGAGATTCTGGAGTTCATTTATATTGAACCAAGAAAATATTTTAAAAAATATCTGTTTCTTGTGACCTGGTTAACATTATTGTAGGTTTTGGATATTTGGGAATAATGATATTAGTTAGTGCCATCTCCTCATTTCTATCAGATTAAATTGGTGAATTTGTTCGAGAATACATGACCAATACTACTAACCTATGTTACTCCAATACTCCAGATTAGGTACAAAATTCAATGGTCTGAAAACATCATTTTTGTAAAAAAATTGATAAATAGAAAAACAATTAAAAAAAAATGTAAAATTTGATCTCAAAGCACATTTTTATATATCCATCATGTTGAACGTTTTCGATCGACTGTTTGGACTTTGAAAATGTAAGTGGTAATTGGATGTCCTTCGGGTGTAAGTGGATCCCTCCTCTTTTGTAAAATATTATTTTATTCACTAGTATCAATGTATAAATGTTGTCTTTAGATCATTTTTTTTTCTCTTCTTTGTTTCCTTTTCTAAACCATTGGAGCTATTTTTGTTTAGTTATCATCAGTGTTTTTGTCCCAATTTCAGGCTTTGAAGAAAGCTGTGAAGATTGCATGTACGTATGAATTGGTTCATGTGTTAATAATAATAACCTGCTGCTTATTCTTTCCTATCTTTGTTTTTTTTTAAATAAAAAATAAATGTGCCACAAAGTTCAAGGCCTAATATTGTTTCACCTAGTAAGCTTTTAATTTCTAGTAACTTTTTCTAATATTGTGTTGATCATAAGCCTTGTGTTGTCTTATTGTACTTTGTATCTATTACCCAATTATCAATTTATCACTAAGAGGAACAGGAGTGGATTGGAAATTTTTGTTTCAAATATCCATATTGCTTTTAAAAAGCCACTCAAATATTTTTGGTTTAAAAGATTTTATTATGGCTAATTTGTAGAGTTCATTCAGCTCCTTTCCAATTGATTTGATTTTATTGGGGCGTCCTAAACAGAATAGCTGTCGATTTTAGATCATGTTCATAAAGAAGCCTAATAAACACTGCTAGACTGTGCGGATTGATCTCAGTAGTATGATTCATAATGAACAGTCTATATCTGAATTATCTTTTAATGGATATTGGTTTGGACCTTTTAACAAGGGAGCAAATGGATAGATCATAGATGCGACTAGGCTTGTTTGGTTCGAGGTTATAGAAGACCGGAGGGTACCAAGTGGGGGTGTCCATGACACTTTTTTATCCGTTTGGCCGATCCGTATCATAATTGAAAAGACAGGTAAGGGTAAGAGTTTTTGTTGTTAGCTTATTATCAGTGACAGGTGAAGATTTTTTTCATTATCATAACGGGTAAGGATAGGAAAGACAATTTCTTACCCATAATCCAATAAGATAATTTTTAGAAATAAAATTATATCTATAGATATATATTAGTTGTATTCAGTATTATTTTTTTTTGCTAGTTTGAAAAGTATTTTCATCTTTTTTATTTATTAGAAAAAATAAAAAGTTGGCAGGATGAAATTTGAAGATTTAATCCTAGTGGACCCTTGTTATTGCCAGAGTTTGGTAACTTGATAGAGAGGAATAATTAGATAAATAATGTCCGAAAATTAGAAGAGAATGGAGGGATACATAGGCAATTTCACCTTAATCATAATAAAACCATCCAAAAGTCCAAAGTAGGTGGGTAGTTGTTGATTCCCTCCAACCGCTACATTATCCTGTGCAGCATGCATGCAGTAGTGAAGAATGTAATTTGACTCAGACAGTTGGGACCCAAACAATTTTATGACTGGATCTGGTGTGGCTTTACTTCTACCTACCACAGGCTCTGCTGTACAGCCTGGCCAGAGGAAATATGTATGTTACACGATTAATTAAAAAATTAGTTCTTGCTCAGCTCATTTTCTCACGCAACACATGTCATCTTTTATAATTTTTTTTGTCAAACCTCAACGCAATTCTAATTCCAAGGAAAAAAATAGAGAAAATAATGAAAGAACCATTGAACTCGATCAGATCTAACTACCAAGTCTTTCTCCATTACCATCTCATCTCGTACCATTCCTTTCCACTTTTCTGAAATTTCTTCAACTCTCTCCAAAACATGTGTCAAAATTAAGTGATCCAACATAACTCGTGAAGAGAACCATGGCTGAGGCTGTTGTTCTCACCCCCTTAGGGTGGTTGGCGTCCCCGTTGATCAAAACACTATTCGACAAAGCACATCACCATCTCGGCACCGGCATCGACGAAAAAATGAAGATACTTCAGGCCACAGTACTTCCTCGCCTCTCTCTGGCAATTGAGAAAGCGGAAAAGAGCCCGAACAAGGAAAAGCTAGTGGAGTGGCTCAAAAGGCTCAAGGGTGCATACTATGAGGCTGAGGAAGCAATCGACCTAGTTGAGTATGAACTGCTTAAACAAAAGGTAATGGATGATAGAAAATCACTAGAACGAAAGGAGAAGAGTGAAAGGGGAACCCGAATTAGTTTACCATCCCAAATTGTACCACAGAGGTTAAAAGATAGCTTATCTGTTTTCTCCCGGAAAAAAATCAAGCTAAAGGGTTGTATAGACAAACTCATAGAAATTGCTAAGGAGGCCAACGAATTTCGTGATTTGTTAGAGGACCAAGAAAATGCTAGTTGTAGTGGTGCTCATAGGGATACAAGTGCAATGCCTCCGATAAGTGTTTTCGGTCGTGAGAACGATAAAAATGATATAGTATGCTTACTCACAAAAAAAACCTTCAATTCTAGGCCAGTTATCCCTATAATTGCCATTACGGGACGTTCTGGTGTTGGGAAAACTACACTTGCCCAGTATGTTTATAACCATATGGTTGGACAGAAACATTTGATCTTTGTGTGTGGGTGCATGCCCCTCGCAAATTTGAGGCCACTCACGTGATTAAGAGCATGATAGAAAACATAGAGGCAAATGAACACACTCCTAATAATAATCCTTCTAAAAATCTTCAACCTCTTTCATCACAAATTGGACGCATGTTAGGGTCTAAGAAACTTCTGCTTGTGCTAGATGATTTTTGGAGTGATACTGAGGATATTGTTGCCCAATGGGAGAATTTCATTGGTTGCTTAAGTAGTTGCTTACCAGAGAGCAGAATTGTACTTACAACTCAATCCAAAAATGCTACACGACAAGCCGGCATTGGCCGAGTTTCAGAAGTAGAGACCTATAATTTAGAGGAGATAGAGGAGGGTCAATTTTCAGAACTCTTTATGCACTATGCTTGGCCTAGCAATACTCATTTGCAAAAAGAAGAATTCAAAAAATAGGTCGTAAAATAGCAGTTAAGCTAAAAGGAGATCCTGGTGCAGCAAAGCTAGTGGGTCATTACTTGAGTGGAAAACTTGACCTAAGGCATTGGGAGGAAGTAACACAGAAAGATTGGTTGGGAGATAACATGAAAGCGAGGATCTGGAGCTATCAGCAGCTGCCTCTGGATCTCCAACATTGTTTTGCATTATGTAGTTTATTTGGGAAAGGCTCTACGATCCGAAGAGAGTTTTTAATTAATTTATGGATGGCAGAAGGTATTATAAGGCCAAGAGATAAGGAAGAAAGGTTGGAGGATATTGGTGAAAATTACTTGGATGAGCTCGTATCGAGATTTTTTATTGAAGAAGTTGAAGTTAAAGATGAAGAGGAAAAACGATATCAACTTCACGACCTGCTTTACGATCTTGCAGAGTGGGTTCAAGGTGATGATTTTATCAGAATAGACTCAACTGTTTCCAGAGAAGTTTCTTCCCACATAAGCAACTTGTTATCTAGAAGTGAAAACATTCACCACATCCTTTTGCCCTCAAGCATGGTAAACGAACTAAAAGAAAAATTATGCGTTATGAACAATATACGCACTTTTTGGGTGGAACCTGATGGTGGTATTGTCCCAAAGAATGTATTGCAAAAGATATTGAAACAAATAAAAAAACTACGGATGTTACATCTTTTCAAATCTGTTGATGATTTTCCAGACTCTATTGGCAATTTAAAACATCTCCGTTACCTCGGTATTGTTGGCTATGAGCCTCTTAAGAAGTTTCCTGATTCCATGTGCAAACTTTACCACCTCCAAAGGCTTAACCTGCAAAATTGTAAATCCCTACCCAAGGATTTTTGTGAACTCATTAGCTTGAGGTGGTTTTCTTCAAGTAGGGAGACAAAGTCCCATATTTCTCATGTTGGAAGGCTGACGTCCCTCCAAGAGCTTAATCATTTCGTTGTAAGGAAGGAATGTGGGTATGAATTGCACCAACTAGAAAATTTAAATCAGCTTCGAGGTGAAATGTGCATTGCAGGTCTTGAGAATGTAGCGAGTACAGAGGATGCTATAAAGGCCAATATGCAAAATAAAAAGCACCTTGAGGCACTAGAATTTGAGTGGAACTCTGATGAAAGAGACTCCAATAATGTTATAGGTCTCTCTACTCACCATGTTCAATTACTAGATGCATTGCAACCTCATCCTAATATAAGTGTTCTCACAGTTAAAGGATTTGGAGGAGATAGAATTCCAAATTGGCTCCAAAGTCAGAATTCACTAAAGCATCTCACGTCGCTAGCAATAATGGATTGTGATAAAGTAAAAGAAATCTCATCCATTCATGAATCACTTCCCAATTGTGAAATACTTGTACTACGGGGGCTTAAGAACCTTAATAAAATGCCTACCTTTCCACCAAATCTCACTTCTTTAGAGATTAGCAATATCCCTCAAGTTAGTTATTTCTCTGAGGATGATTTGTTGAAGAAGGAAGAAAGAAACCAATCCAAACATGAGGTCGTGCAGCAAATAGTAGGGTACCTGAAACCAAAGGATGTACTATTACATGGAAAATTTGAGTCAAATGTGAACCTTTTTTGTCTTTTCGTGCAACGCAGATTGAGAGCAGCATTGGATGATTCTCCAGATCTGCTTTTGGATGAGTGGGCAGAGATATTGACATTTGACCCTTGGAATAAAGATTATTCTCGAGAGCAGCTTCTGGATGCCTGGGTGAAATTCATGCATTGCCACATGAAAACAATGTTCTATAAAAATGAAGAGTCCAAGTTGGTTTTACCTTCTTCACTCACTTACCTTAAGATATCATCATGTAGCATTACTGATGATGCATTATCTCCCTGCATACAATGCCTTGTTTCCCTGTCTAAACTAGAACTTTCTTTAATTCAGACAATAACCTCTCTTCCTCCCAAGGAAGTCCTTTGTTCATTGAAGCACCTCAATTCTCTTACCATTGAAGGATGCTATTTGCTCAGTTCCTTAGGAGGTATTGGAGCCTTAACCTCTTTGATAGAGCTCGAATTAAAGAACTGCCCCAATTTGAACATATCAGATGAACCTTTGCCATCCTCCTTGGAGAGGCTAATATTCCATTATTGCTCAAAGGCTGATGTTATTCATGCGCTTAATGTCTCAGATGTTATTCGTGCCCTTGATGTTGGTAACCTGTATCTTCTCAAGGAGCTGGCTTTAATGGGATGGGACGGTCATTTGGAGGGATTGAATTCATTAACTACACTTCATCGTCTGGTGGTAATACACTGCCCTGCGATCAACCTCTCATCTCCCATGGACAAGTACACATTTGCACTTCAAGATGTTCATGTTGATGACTTGAAACTATTGAAATTGATACTATCCAATGAAACTATTTCCTCAATAGATTTTTTGTCAATTTTTGACTTTCAAGGAGATTCCTCAGATGATGAGGTTTTTCAATCTCTTACCTCCCTAATCCAATTAGGCTTTTATAGCTGCAAAACTACTCATCTGCCGAAGAACTTAAAATTTTTGGCATCTGTCCAGTATCTGAACCTATATAACTGTCCAAACCTTATATGTGAATTGGAAGAACTTCCAAGGAATCTTCGTGAGATGAAAATTGAAGAATGTTCAACTCTGACGGAGAAGTTCAAGAAGGGTGGCCCTAATTTCCAGGTCCGGTTTGACGAAGGATATACCATTGTAACATTTCCAACAGAAGGTAAGCTACTTTTGAGACCCCACAATAAACCACTTGTATTTTTAATTTTATGTCTTCTCTATTTATTGATGGATACGTTATTTTGATCAGTCCTTAGAGGGAAGGCATCATTTTCTAAAATAAATGTTTTTAGCGCCCTCTATCGTTTTGGTTCACCAAAGCATTTAAATTCCTGTTCTGTGACTGGAAAATCAATAATCTCATAAAAAAACCTTATTGGTACGACCTTGGCACTTGACATTAAGAAACATAATTGCCCATATTTTGGCAAAAGCTATAACTAACAGAGGAGACAAGGCATCCTCCTGCTGGTCTGGTTTAGCACTCATGAACGGTACCACTGTACCAGACCTCTTTTCCTTTTCCTTTCTCATACTCTGATTTCTAATTTGTTGGTATACCGTGCTTATTCTTCCTTGGCCTTTTATTTTAAGTCTCAATGTGTTTGTTCCGAACTTGCAACTTGTATTCAGTAAACGTTTACATATTTAAATATATATCTATTTTCACAAACACAATGGTACATTTACGTTGTTAGTAATTAGTGCTGGCATTGCAATATTTATACATTATCAATCTGATAGCCATAATTTTATCTGCTATGCTAATGCTATAAGATGCTAATCTTTTTTTCTGAATTCTATTTCTTTTTCAGAAGCAAGGTGGCTTTTGTATTAGGCTCACTATCTCGAGTTTCTTCTATGCTCTCTCCATATCTCCAATTTTCCAATCCCCCATACCACCTCATCCACAAAAAAATACCACAACAAAAAATTAAAAAATAAAAAAAAAGAACAAAAAGAAGACAAAAAAAAAAGCAAAAAAAGATTCTCCTTTGATTATCAGTAGAAGAAATTTGTAGTATCCATCTTTTTTAAGTCTATGTCTTATTTATTTGTATCTGGTACTTTTTTTTGTTAGAGTGAATATTACTTTCTATATCTTGTATGACTTTCTATGTTTTGATAAAGAGGATATATGAAGGTGTGCTGCTCATAAATTTGATCATCTGAAAATACTCTGTAATATTTTTTCTGAAATAAATAAAACTAAGGGAGGGAAGGGAGCTTCATGGGAGTGCTTGTGTTTGTGTTCTAGTTTATATAATTCTAATATTTTTGTCACTGTCTATGTCCTATTTATTTGTATGTGGTACCTTTTTGTGTGTGTTGTATGTTTATTATTTTTTTGAGTTATCAACTGGTGCTAGTCACTTTATGTGGTGTGCATTTTATATGTGTGTATTGTGAGTTTATTTATGTGGACATTTGTATGATAAGACTGCTTGTTAATTTTTATATGAGACAAATTTGGTTTGATATATATGGGACAAATTTGGTTTGATATTTGTGGGACAAATTTGGTTTTATATGGGACAAAAAACATGACATTGTTTAAGCTCCTTGCTTGATTTATAGCATGTATGATAGAGACGAGAACAATTCACTCTTAATTAAATCTACATAGAAATGACAACTGAATTTGATGGCAACAGAAATAGTAGAGAAGGGAACAATTCCCTCTTCATTCTTCAATCTACAATGAAAGAGGTCCAGCCCAAAGAGTTGTCAGCCCAAAAATCCGGGCCTGTTGAATCAGCTACTCATACAAATCAGGGCCCATATTAAATGTATCATTTCTGAGCAGAGATTAATTCAATAAATGGAAAGCTGTCATGTCTTAATTTGATCGAGCTGTCAAATTCAGTGTCAAATTTAACAAATTGATAAATCAGATAAATACTTTTCGCCTACAATTTGTAAAGCAAAAAATAAAAAAAAAGTCATATTTGTTTGTATCTGGTACTTTTTTGTGTGTTAAATAGTTGGTCTTTTTCAAGTGTTTTGTGCTCGTAATACTAGTCACTTAATTATACGGTGTCTATTTTGTTGGTGTGCATCGTCCAGTGTTATAAGAACCAAACCGTACTGTCGGTTTGGTTGGATAAAATTGGACCCAGAAGCTACACCTGCTCAGGTTGTTAAGAAGATTATATTTGGAAAAGAACGGTCGAAACCTGGCTAATAGACCGATTTTCCTTAAAATCGATGGTGAACCGTTCAGCGAAAAAACCCAATTTTTAACCCGGTTCCTTGTTTCTTTCAATCTTCTTCCCATCTCTCTCCATCTCTCTCTCTCTCTCTCTCTCTCTCTCTCTCTCTCTAATGGATACTGGAACAATGTCGAACTCTCTCTCACCAACTATCCGGCCCCTTCCTCCCTCAAGATTTGTCGGCACCACCTTCGATCATCTCCAGTTCTCACTCTCTTCGTTTCTCATTTGTCTCACAAGTTTTCTTCTATCGGTAATAGGTTTCATACTGATATAATAATATATATCTTCCATCGGCACATAACTGTTGGAAGAATTATAGGCTCTTCTATCGTGTTGGTCTCTAGCGGTAGGGAATCCGTTAGAAGATCCATTTTTACCTTATAAAAGACTGCAATTCCATAGTTGTGAAGATATCGTTTCTCTTGCCTTATCCCTTGCTCTATCTTCGTCTGTTCACGAGAGATGTCTCAGATAAACACATGTACAACCTACAAGTGCTTTAGAAATGAGAGAAATGACTTACAAAAAGTAGATAGAGATGCATTATAACATAAATGCACGGATCGATGACGTAAAAAACTTTGTATTTCTTTTATATCACGCACAAATCATACACCCGTCTGAAAAGAAGGATGCTACTCATTTTTTTAATTGAACTAATAGAGTTTCTGTTTTGTTCTGACATTTAGCCAGGGTATTATATTATCCATTTGATATTAATCATTAAAAAAATTAATTTATGAACAATTTTACTCCTTAATCACTCTTTCATTACTCCTCAATTTTCCAAAAAAAAAACTGAACTTTACCGCCAAGACTCCTGGCGGTACAAAACAAAATTCAACCGCCAGGAGTCATGGTGGTTTGAGTATTTCTAAAATTTTCATAAAATCATAGATATTTTTTGTAATTTTTTATTTTATGGTGGATATTAAAAAAATTTGGTATAAAATTCCAACAAAGATAATACAAAAACATTTAAATAAAAGTGTTTATTTTTGTTCTTAAATGTATCCTTACCTAATAAGTTAATGAAAAAAAAATTCTAATTAAAATACTTTTTATCAAATATAATACTAATGAAGTAACTAAACACATAACAATGTTTCATTAATTCTTTTCGAAAATGAAGAACAAAATCCCTTGCTTGTAAGTTCTTAGAAAAAATGTATTATGCTAACCAGACAATTAAAGGAATATTCATTGGAAGAAATGATGCATTGGTAGGTTTAGGAAATTTAAACCATTCCATTGGAGAGGCCTCATATTCACTAATGGATTGTGAGAAGTTAACTTAAAATCTTGAGCCAACAAGATTGAATACTGAGCCCAAAAATTAGCCACATTGGGAATTGCGAGGAAGAATTATATTTTCTCAAATAAGAAGACATTATTAGTTTCGAGAGCATTTTTATCTTTATTTTTCACATATTTAACAAAACTTGTATTTTTCACTGCTATTGTCACATGTTATTTTTTGATAAAATTATTTGGGTAAGTCAATTGATAAAATAGGGTTGGACAAAAATTAGAGCATTTTGTCGTCATTCCCAATGTGTTATTTGATTATTTTTGATATGACAAGTAAATTTTGGAAAGATTGGGAATGATTTATTAAAGTTGGCTATACTATTTTTTATCAAAAGTTTACCAAAAATGAATTAAAAAGGGTTTCTATTTTTAGCGTATAAAACCTATATAAGTGGAGAGAATGGTCAAGTAGCCTTGTATTGGTGATACATCCAGTGATTCTGATTCTTGTCCAGAAAACTAGTATTAGATTTCACTGGTGAGTTCTTCAATAATTCTTATTATTTTAGCTTTTAGCCTGAATTTTTTGTTTCCTCCACTTGAAACTTGTTATTTTTATTAAATTGACGGGCATTTGTTATATGTTTGATTTTTTTCATCAGATTTTTTTTTCTTTTATTTACATAAAAACTTCTATTTTGTATTTTGTTGTAAGGAAATTCATGATCAATTAAAAAATATATATAAAATAGGAAACACAAAAAATATAAATTTGTACATACTTGCATATACATATGAGTGGTAGAAGAAGAGCCTTAAAATCTATCGGTACGTTATCCAGTACCGATAGCATATACAAGTTTCCTTCTATATAATAATATATATCTTCCATTGGCACATAGCTGTTGGAAGAATTATGGACTCTTCTATCATGTTGGTCTCTAGCGGTAGGAATTCCGGTAGCAGATTCCCTTTTTATCCGATATAAGATTGCAGTTCTGTCGAACTGGGTAATTTCTCAAAATACAAAAAAAAAGAGTTGAGATGCATGTTTATTTTTAATAAAATTGGTAACTCCTTATTTTCATAAATTAACGGATGACAATTAACTCTCACGGGTCTGTGTCTAATTAGCGGTTACAATTAGCTTTTAATTGTTGGAAAATTTTACGGTTTGTAATTATTACCGTCAAGCAAATTAATAACTGGTTGCTTATAAATAGATCTTGTATCATCTATTGTAGTGAGAAAGAGAAAAGAGCAATAAAATTCAATTAGCTCAATCAAATATCCATACTAAGAAAGTTATGTTCTACTGGATTTATATGAAATAATTAACGTTTAAAGGAGTTATAAGCAAGTAACACCAAATCGGTACATATGGCACGGCATTGTGGACCTAATTAATAAAATACTTTGATTTATGAGAGTATGAGAGCTCCATTCTCTTTATCTTTCTCTTTTTTTTTTTCCTTTTTTTTTAAGTTTATTTAAATAGTAAACTAATGAATGAATTTACTTCATTACTCTGAAAAAAAGGTTAAATGTTTATTCAATATGGTCCAATAAAATTATACAATTGCATACTTTGCAAAAATTCATTTAAGGTATTGTTTTTCTAAGGTCGGTTATCGGTTGATGATTGTCAAACCAACAAAATGCCCTACGATAATATACAAGTACAAATTTAATTTACATATGTTAAGATGAAAAATCGAAAAAAAAATTAAAAGAAACTTTATTTTTACAAGATGTCAATGATAAAATCACTCTACTATTTAGTATTTATAAGAAATTATTTATCTGGATTTTCATATATGTGACCCCTCCTGCACGAAAAATATTATCTAAATTAAGATTTTTTTAAAATTTAATTTGGTAAGCCCTTTCCAAAAGAAAAAAATAACTAGATGATTTGTACACACAAAAATGTAATGTTAATTTAAAACTGAATATAATGACAAAAATACCCTTGTACAAAAAATATAGCATGTATATATAATGCTCTGTACCAAGAGTTGCTCAAGTTGGTGCGCTTTTGAGAGGTTTCTTATATATACTTCTATTCACCTGGGTTTAGGGTTTAGTTGTACTGTTCTAAAGATTTGATTGTTACCTTCCTCTTGCTTAGTTGCTTAAAACTGAAATTATATATTCAATTTTCTTCAAGATGGTGAAGTACGTATTACCTAAATTGTGCCTTGTTCTCATTCAAAATTATCATTCAAATAATGATATAATAACCTTTGTTCCACCTCGTTAAATCTAATTTGTCAGAAGAGATAAATGAAATAATTTTTTATCTGAGAATTAGGTTGCTAATTACATCTTTTGTTTTTATAATTTAATAGGATGGGTCGAAATAAGAGGGAACTCGGGCCAGTGGAACCCAGCGAACGAAATAAGGTCTATGGCAAGAGGAAACTTGGCTATGCAAAGAAGGCGAATGATTTGTCCATTTTATGTGAGAGCCCAGTGCTTGCCCTCTCGTTTAGTCCCGATGGGAAAGGCAGATCTTGTTTTAGGACCTAATACGTACGTAACCTCTAATTCCTTTTCTATTCTCTTTTATTTTGTATATGTTTAGTCCTTATTTACATGATAATTTAGTGAAAGAGTAATCTGTGTTGTTAACTGAATTTATTGATAAATTGTAAGATTCCTTTTGTTTTCTTAATAGAACAATTGGGGCATAATTGTATTGTGAGCCTTTTGCAAAGTATTACTAAGTACTGGTATCTGTTTACTAGCTTTTTCTTCTGTTGATAATGTCACATGTTTATTGCTTTGTTTTGCAAAGCGAGAACAAGTAGAACTGATTTTGATGAAATGAGAATATTGGAAAATCATTTGAGGATTAAAATTATCTGATTGTTTTTCTATTCTTTTTTCAGCAATTTTGACGACATGGTAAACATGTTTGTTAATTTGAGTCCAAAAGAGAGATATGAGAGGTATGTTAGTCATTGCATTGTTTCAAAGTTGTATGTGGTTATTTGTTTGTTCAATTGTTGTTAGTTACATCTTTTTCTAATAAATTATTTTTCTCTTTTCGTATTATTTATGTGTTCTAATATGGATGAGCAGTAAGCTGGAAGGTATTAAGGTAGATATAATAAACCCTAGTTCTCTCATTATTTTATTTATGTTTGATTTTTTCCAATAATTTAATTTGGCTATTTAACTAAAATCAATCTGATATAAACATTCTTATGTACTTCTACGTAAATAGGCTTTAAAAACAGCCTTCAAGAGAGACAAAGAACATGTAATCGATGAACAACACCTCATGATTTTTGGGTAATTAATTAGTTTTATTCTTTATTTTTTTAGCGGACAACAAATTATGCTCCATAATTGGTACCAGTTTGGTCATGTCAATACTGATGCAAGTGGTATACTATTGTGTCTAATTGAGAAATGTTTTTCTTCATTTCATGTTACATCTTGGTGTACCGGTTGTTAATTAATTCTGTGTCAATTCAATCAAATCTTATACATTTTTTTTAATGGTCGGTTTCAGGCGACCCGGAACCTCTCGTGCCATCCAGGAGGTACTATGATCTACTTCTTTTCTTAATTACCTTGTGACAAAAACATTCCGAATATTTTTATTCATTGGTTTGGCATCATACCTAAAGTAACCCGAAATTTTTATTTATAACATTAAAAAAAAGAATTACAGAACATATCAAATAAAATCTTGATATGTTTAGTAATTCTTTTTTGTTAATGTTATAAATAAAAATTTCGGTGTCATTTTACTAGTACGGTAGCTTCGTGATTTTGTTAAAATAGGAAGTGATTCTAGACAAATAAATACAATATGCAGCTGCTCTTCTTTTCTATTCCAACCTGTTTTAGTTTTATTTGATGATGATTTTGATGTTTCACTGTATATGTATTCGAAGTATCCTAATTAATTATTAGAAAATTACATCTGTTTCCAAACATATGGTGGTTCAATGCTACTAGGTTGATGGAAAAATTTAGATATGTGCAATATTCTTTATAGATTGTAAAATCATTACTTGAAGATAAATAAACAGTGTTGCAAACATGTGCTCTAACAACAATGATATTTTCAAAATTTCATTTAAACTCTCCAGTGAAAAATCACCCACGAGTGTACATATATAACTTCACGAGTGAGGCTATTGTAATATGTATATGGTAGCTTGAATCGACTATTTGAACTTTAAATATAGAGATATGAATTCATAGTGCAGGTCAATCTGTAATATGCATATTACCGTAGCCTCACTCTAACTTCACTACAATATCACATGTGTAATTGTGTATTCCTTCTTTTGCTCCCTTTGTAAGTGTCGGCTCTTTCTTTACAGGGCCAGAACAGTTCTATTAACATGGCAGAGGAAATGCAATGAAGGCAAAATTTGTGTGCCCGGCTTGTGTAATAATTTCACCAAACTTATTAATTCAACTCATCTTTTCTTATTTCTTTTATTATTGTTTATGTCAGCAATGGAGTGCACTTTTTAGTAAGCAGTTGAACTATAGTAGTTTCCTGTTCTGTGGGTATTGGTATAGCCTATTAACAAATTGGGGTTCAACCAAATCATCTTATAATTGAGGTTTAGTTGATTGGATTGTCTTATGGTTTTAGTTTAGAAACTGAAGCAAAACAGGGCCTAATGGGATTTCAATTGTATATATCGATGAATAATATGTGATTAAGCAAAAGACTAACTTAAATATTTTCTTGCGAATTCTCTATATGTACAGCAATGATCAGTTGAACATCAAGGAAGCTGTTCACCAAGCTGGAATCCTGCTGAACTCAAAGAGGGTGCATACATTTTTAATTAAATTAATTTATCTCTATAATTGGAGCTACTAATTAAGCTACAATAGAGATTGATTCTTTGTTCTTTTTTTGAACAATCAGATTGAGATATCTAAGCTCAGAGAAGCCAGAGCCAGAGCCTCTCAAGATTCAACTAACCAGGTAATATGTCACTTTACTGTACAACTAGTATGTACTAGTGCAGGAGACCTGCTCTAAGGGCCAGAAAGTGTTCCTTAGGCAGTACCAAAATTTTCTACCTTTTTTCAGAACAATTACCATACCAGATTTTGATAAAGTTTGTGTATGGTCTAGTACTTGTGGTCAATATATTAATGACCTATTTTACAATTTTAGTATCTAGTTTGTTTGCATATATAATTTAGCATTATAGCTAAATTGAGACTAAAGTTTGTTAGTAAAGACTACATCCTACTGTTGATAGAAAATCGCGCCATGGAACCAACTTAATTTCACTATAATGCTGTGCACATAATAAATCTGAATTCTAATTGTAATACCATGCTGCGATGAATCATCCGGGACCCTAAAATGGCAATATGATGAACCACAGAACCAACTTGCTTCAGCCAAACATGTACTTATTTTTGCATTTCTTTCATTCTTCATTTCTTTTGTCTACAAAACAAGTAGTTCAACAGAGGAGGGACGTTCAAGGTATACATAATCAATTGACTCCCATAGCTTGAAAATCTGGCTCCGCCCCTAGTTCAACATATAGCACCCCTAAAAAGGAAAAAAAATCACACATACCCGTATTATATGTGAAACGATTCCCCATTTGAAAATATGGGAAAATTATCCATCTCCTTTTCCTCAATCATTGCTTCACCGTGCATAATAATTGTTGAGAATCAAGGGGGTGGTTTGATCAGTTGTTTTTTCTTGAGGCATGTGCTGGTGTTATTCTGTGAAACCTGAACATTTTTGGTATTATAATTAATTTTTAATGTGATTATGTATAACTGTGTGATTGTGCCTTATTGTAGCGTACCAGCTGTGATAAATTGCCCTAAAAATGATAGTAACATGCTGCCAGCTAACCAAATTGAGGTTGATCTGAAGAACCTTTCTCTGAGGTAAAAATAAAACCCAGCTGTATTTCTCGCCCCAAATATGCAAATGAGCTCTTCTTCAATACTCCTTTCCTGATGCTTAAATTTAACACTATTTCCCCATGGGTAAATTAAACTAAGATAGCAATTAGATATGACAATCACATGGCAAGGATAGCAACTAAAAATAGTTTATTATTTGTGTTCTAACAAATATTTTATTAAATGGTGTGATAAAATTAATGAAATCAAAGGAACACAATACTCCCATGAAACTCCCTTCCCACCCTTGTTTTATTGATATATAATTCTGTGTATTACAATCCGAAGAATGACTTCCTCTACTAATAGGAAGATGAGACTTGAAGAATAGGAAAGAAGGAAAAAAGGAAAGAGATAAATTACAGAAACAAATAATCTAGCATCCTTAATCCTATCTTTACATATCTTCCTTTCTATCTTTAGATAACATAAACAGGAAACAAATAGATAGCTGTGATTGTGCCCCTCCAGCCTGCTGGATTTTCTGTGTGCACTTGCTTTCCGTCAACACTCCCCCTCAAGTGGGCACATAGATGTCTCCCATACCCAACTTAACTAAGGATTCATTGAAGACCTTACTCGATATAGCCTTGGTTAACATATCCGCAAGTTGTTCTTCAGATCTCACAAACGGAAGTTTGATGACCTTCGAATCTAGCTTCTCTTTGATGAAATGTCTGTCAACTTCTATGTGTTTCGTTCTGTCTTGTTGCACCGGGTTATGTGAGATATCAATTGCTGCTTTATTGTCACAGAAAAGATTCATCTCCCCCTCTTGTTCAAACCCGAGTTCTAATAATAGTTTCCTCAGCCACAACAATTTGCATATCCCTTTTGTCATTCCTCGAAATTCTGCTTCCGCACTTGAAAGAGCCACCACATTTTGTTTCTTGCTCCTCCATGTGACAAGATTTCCTCCTACAAATGTAAAGTATCCTGCTGTTGACTTACGATCAGTTGCACTCCCAGCCCAGTCGGCATCCGTATAGCCCTCAATTTTAATATGTCCATTCTTTTGAAATTTTATCCCTCTGCCAGGTACACCCTTCAAATATCGGATGATACGCATCACGGCCTCCATGTGTTCTTCAGTAGGGGCGTGCATGAACTGACTTACCATACTAACTGCATAAGCAATGTCAGGTCTAGTATGAGATAGATAAATCAATTTTCCAACTAACCTTTGATACCTCTCTTTATTTGTAGGAGATTGATTCGGATCCAGTCCCAGTTTCTGATTTTGGATTACCGGTGTCTCTACTGGTTTGCATTCTAGCATTCCAACTTCTGCAAGAAGATCCAGCACATATTTTCGTTGAGATAGAAAGATTCCCCTTTCTCCCCTTGCTACTTCAATACCGAGAAAATATTTCAAGCCTCCTAAATTTTTCATTTCAAACTCCTTACACAACTTCTTCTCCAGTGACTCAATTTCTTCCTTGTCGTCTCCTGTAATAATCATATCATCTACATAAATAATTAGCATAGTGATCTTACCTTGCCTTTTCTTAACAAACATCGTATGATCTGAGTCACTTTGAGTATAGTTGTAACTCTTCATTGCACTGCAGAATCTTCCAAACCAAGCTCTTGGTGACTGTTTCAGGCCATACAAAGATCTCTCAAGCTTACACACTTTAGTAGCTAAACTCGTGTGTCCATATCCAGGCGGAAGTTCCATGTAAATTTCTTCCTCTAGATCTCCATGAAGAAATGCATTTTTCACATCAAATTGGTGTAGAGGCCAATCTAAGTTTGCTGCAAGGGATAATTAAGAGTACTCGAATAGTATTTAGTTTTGCAACTGGTGAAAAAGTTTCTTGGTAATCGATCCCGTATGTCTGGATATACCCTTTTGCAACCAATCGGGCCTTATATCGTTCAATCTTTCCTTCAGCATTATATTTTGTAGTAAATACCCATTTACACCCAACTGGTTTCTTACCTTTTGGTAGATCAACAAGCTTCCAAGTGCAATTTTCCTCGAGAGCTTTCATTTCAATTTCCACTGCCTCTACCCATTTAGGATCTCGCATAGCATCCTCAATTCTTTCGGGTATAATACTGGAAGTAATTTCATTTGCAAATTCCTTTAAAGGGTCTGGTAAGTTCTTTGTTGAGGTATACTTCGCAATTGGATATTCACTTTCCCTACCTGTTTCACCTATTGATTGGAATCCGTACCTTTTAGGTGGTATACCCCGATTAGCTCTTGGAGGTAATCTAGTATGAGAAATAAAATCAAGAGTAGGAGGACTTACTAGAGGAGTATTCTCACGAGATGCTGGGCCTTGTGGTATCGGGTCGGATTGTATCATTTCTTCGGGATTGATTTGAATCCAAAGCTGACTGCCCAGTGATTTCTCGGTATCACTATCATCTACCCGAGTGGGATTCAACTCGGTTGTGAGATTCTGTTCGTTCGACCTCTTTCTTCGGATATACACTTGGGTTTTTGGACTTCCTGGTTCACTGATTGTCTCCCTCTCAGCAGCTCGGTCCAGATTTTGGTTTATAGCAGATTCAAGTTCTTCTACTGGAGCTCGGATCAGATCCTGGTGCATCTTGTCTGGTCCAGATCCACGCTCTTCTAATGAGGACTCATCCTGATATAATACCACCCCTTCCCTAACCAAATTTTCACGTGGTAGGTCAGGTAACGACGATTCCTCTATAATTGTCTCCCCCTGAATCGAAGTTCTAGACTGACAAAAAAATGGCTCATTTTCAAAGAATGTTACATCCATTGTAACAAAAAATTTCCGTGTAGCTGGATTATAGCACTTGTACCCCTTTTTCTGGGCCCCAAACCCTAAGAAAACACATTTTTCAGCACGAGCCTCGACCTTAGATCGTAGGTGTTTTTGTATATGGACAAATGCCACACAACCGAAAATTTTTGGAGGAAGGTTGAGGATCGATGGGATGGTAGTGTACGTAGATAGGGCTTGTAAGGGAGTTTTGAAGTTGTTTGCTTTTGATGGAATTCGGTTGATCAAGTACACTGCCATTGATACAGCATTGTCCCATAATATTTGTGGTACATTATTTTCTAATAAGAGAGACCTAGCAATTTCCAATATATGTCGATTTTTTCTTTCTGCTACACCATTCTGTTGAGGGGTTCCGACACACGAGGTTTCATGCAAAATTCCCTTCTCTTCTTAAAATTCTTGTAGATTTTTGTTTACGAATTCTGTTCCATTATCACTTCTAATCACTTTTATCTCTTTCTCAAATTGGGTACTAATCATTTTATGAAATTCTTTAATAACTTGAGGAACCTCATCTTTAGTTTTCAATAAATATAGCCATGTCATTCGAGTGCAATCATCGGTGAATAAAATGAACCATTTACTTCCAGATTTAGAGCTAATTGGAGATGGACCCCAAACATCGGTGTGAACCAGATTAAAAGGAACCAAATTTTTACTCAAACTTATAGGATAAGATACACGATGGCTTTTGGCCCTAACACAAGTCTCACATTCAAACCTTTTATTTTCTAACCCCAAGAATAAGGAAGGAGATAATAGTTTCATATACCCAAATGACGGGTGTCCCAAGCGTTTATGCCACAACCAAACCATTTCCTCTGATTTTGTAGACATGCCCTTTGCCAATGATGCATTTCCAATTTCTAGTTCTTCTAAATGATACAATCCTTCCCGCCTAATACCACGGCCAATGATCTTTTTCGTGAGAATATCCTGAAATACGCAAAAATCAGGAAACATGAGTATGACGCAGTTAAGATCTTTGGTAAGTTGGCTGACAGAGATAAGTCTTGTAGACAGAGAAGGTACCAACAGAGTATTTTTCAAGATTAATTCCTTAGAAATTTTCACATCCCCTGCGCAAGTTACTGGATACTTGTCACCATTAGCATTTAGAATTCTGTTTTTTCTCGGTTTCATATGATTTACCAAATCTTCCTGAGAAAAGGTCATATGATCGGTAGCTCCTGAGTCTATGATCCAATCAGAATTTTTAGAATAAAAAGAGGTTATACCTTCATTTGTCCCTTTACCTTTACTTAGATTTTTACCATCAGAGTCGCAAGTTGAAGCTGCAAGGGTGTGACAAGCTGAAGCATCTGTTGTGTCCTGCTGTTGCTGAGTAGGTATGTGAGTTTGCTTCTGTTGCTGCACGAGGTAGGGCTGAAATACATCTGCTGATGTCGATCCCTGCTGCTGCACATTTTCCCCTATTACCAGCGCACTAACCCCCTGTGACCTGCTGCTAGTATTGTTGCCTGCTGCTGTTGGTTTTCCATCAATAGGTTTCCTCGGACCCTTCCACCAATGCGGGTATCCTATTAACCGATAGCAGCCTTCTTTGGAGTGTTTTGCACCCGGGCAGTAAGGGCACCCTTCTTTCCTTGGTTTTTCTTGATGGTTTCCCATCCGAATCAGCCCTCCTTCATTTTGTTTGTAACTCCTAGACACCATGGCCAGCGAGTCTTGCATCACACTTGCTCCCCCTTTAATCATCACACCTTGACGACTAGCTTCGTGCCTCACATAGCCATAAGCTTGTTCTATTGATGGGAAAGGTTTTATTTGAAGAACTTGGGTCCGAATTGTGTCAAACCGATCCTCAAGGCCATCAAGAAAGGTATATACTCGGTTTTTCTGAATAAAAAGATTAAACTTGTCAATATCACCTGGAGTATCCATAGGATTTGGACATCTATAATCTATTTCTTGCCACAAAGCTTGGAGTTCATCATAGAATTCTTCTACTGTTTTCTCTTCTTGCTTCAGCTTTGTAACTTTTCGGTTGAGTGCAAAAATCTGAGTTTCGTCGCTACCGTCGTAGTAGGTTGTTGCTAACGCCTTCCAAACATCTCTAGCTGTGGGATGGCGGATATACTTGCTGCGTAGCCGTGGTTCTAGGGAGTTGATAAGCCATCCTTTGACAATTACATCATTCACCTCCCACCTGCGGAACTCAGGACTTGTTGCAAGAGGCGGTGTAGGGTCGCCAGTTAGATGTCCCATCCTTTCTCGCCCTTTGACATGCATCTCCACGGCTTGACACCAATAAGTATAATTAGTGCCATCCATTTTCACGTCGATTGGGTTTGGATGGAGGATTCCTTCGGTCATGACAGTAGGCTGAATTGTGTTTCGTGCCGGTGGAGGATCTGTGGTGGCTGTGCCGCCATTTGTGTTTGTTGGAGAGTCACCAATTTGGTGAGTTGTTCTAACACTGCTGCTATGTCTACAGCTCCATTAGTTTGAGGTTTCTCAGGAGATGTGCTCATCTTCGTTGAATTGAGGATGGATAGCTCCTTAGAGCGATATAGCACAAGAAATTGAAGTTAAAGACAAGAAGGGCAACAATTTCTCTAGCTATACCACCAGGCAACCACGCTCTGATACCATGATAAAATTAATGAAATCAAAGGAACACAATACTCCCATGAAACTCCCTTCCCACCCTTGTTTTATTGATATATAATTCTGTGTATTACAATCCGAAGAATGACTTCCTCTACTAATAGGAAGATGAGACTTGAAGAATAGGAAAGAAGGAAAAAAGGAAAGAGATAAATTAAAGAAACAAATAATCTAGCATCCTTAATCCTATCTTTACATATCTTCCTTTCTATCTTTAGATAACATAAACAGGAAACAAATAGACAGCTGTGATTGTGCCCCTCCAGCCTGCTGGATTTTCTGTGTGCACTTGCTTTCCGTCAACATGGTGTTACATAGGAATTCGGATAGCAACTCTGACCCACTCTCTGACCTCCTAATGGCAGCGCCCCCGGTAGATATATTCTCTTCTCTGGATGACATCATCCATAGGGACAATTGATGTGCCCGTTAACCAGGTAATTAAGCTCAGTTTCTGCATTTTTCTTGCTTGGATATAATGTCTGTCCTTGCAAAAGTTGAAACCTCAAGCTTTTGCCCTTGCAAAGCAGTTGAGGTAAAATGAAAGGAACTGGGAGGTATCCAATTTGGTTTCAGGTTCAAATTTAATGTAGGTTGGGTCTGCATCGCATCTGGATTGGTCCATTCCATGTCAGGCCTGTTTACATAGCAGGTTAACCTTTGTTATACATTTGTTTCACTACCTCTACCTCTTGGACCTTATGAACAATGTCCATTTTATCTCCAGAAAACATAAATATCTTGTAAACCTCAATTGTTACAACTTTATATATGAAAACATAATTATATATATGCACTTTCTCGAACATTGCAGCTCCAGGATGTCAACTGCTGATGGATCTAATTATGTGTAGTGACTTGAATGTGCAATGCAGCAAAAAACTACTATTTACTGTTTTATTATTCATTTTCTGTAATTTTAGTTATGCATGATGTTTGTCTCAAGGTCGACAAATCATGCTCAATGCAAACAATTAGTATTGAGTATTGAACATGCGGCCGGTTGTTTGAGTACTGGTAGGACTGAATGTCATATACTCAACCATCTTTCTTCTTTAATTATTTCCTACTAAGTTGCTTAGGAAATGCATGTCATTGTTGTAAGAGATAAGTGGATATGTATTTGCTTTTATTAATTATAAGAATTGGATTTATTATCTTTCGGGCCTGCCTATGTATTTATTTTTTTCTTATTCTTTACACAAATTCATATACTTATTTTTTTCATGAAAATGTAATGAAATATATAACAAGTACCTAAAATGCATGCGACACTTCTTGTAAGATCAGATGACAGGCTTTGACACAGATAGCATCTAATAATAGAAAGGCAAATTAATCAGATTTACAAGAAAAAAAATTAGATAAAAAGAAAAGGCATTAATTATGATTTCCATTTCTCTAGTATTAAGTTTTATTGCTTAAATATGGACCTATAATTACATTGTACTATAATAGTGTCAATTTTGAACTAGTATGGTAAGAATCATGCATTAACGGGGACCTATGTTGCACAGATACACCTCTTTAGGTGCCGTATCTGTATCGGACACGTATCAGATACCGATACGCATCCGATGCGGCAGCGATACATATCCGATACGCCAGCTGGCGTATCCGCCTACGTGGCGTATCCTTACTCGGCCGATACGTGTTAAAACGGACCGATACGCTGCCGATACATGTTGAAACGGACCAATACGCCTGGACATGCACCAATACAACCCCGCGAACCATGGACCAGCGCACCAACCCCTGCTCCATGAACCGCGCGCGCATGGACCCAGTGCTAAAATTTTTTTTTTGCGCAAGACAAGAATCAAACCCAAGCTAGTACCATCAGCGACATAGGCCCTTACCACTACACCAACTCAAGTTTGTTGTTAAAACATAGTAGCGCGGCTATTTAATGTATTTTCTGGGTTATTGTACCCATAATTTTTTATATTTAATTTATATAATACAGATGTTCAATAAATAACATAATTAAAATAATATATATATAATAGGCGTATCGTATCCGGGTTTTTTGAAAATTTCCGTATCGCCGTATCCGTATCGTATCCGATACAATACCCATACCCGTATCCATGCAACATAGACGGGGACTAATCAAATTTTGTATCAAGATGAAACATGTATATATTTCGAGCTGAGAAAAACAGATGAATTATAGACTCGTGTAGTCCGAAAAAAAAAACAATTCAAGAGAATGATAATAATTATAGTGTTCAAATTCTCTTCACCAATACAATAATTTTATAAAAGTGAAGGATAAAATTACTAACTGTCACAAAATCTTGAAGTCCAGAGTAAAACTGTCTTGAACAATTGTTAGCACTTCCCCTTGGAATAATTGGATCCCCATTTAAAAAAAATGATTCTCATCTCATGCTAAGAAAAAACAAAGGAGTAGGTGAAACAAGGTGGAGATCTAATCTTTCTCCATATTTTGAATAGGGAAGGGTGATGTGAAATTAGAGACATAGCACCTCGTTTATCCTTTAAACATTCTTTTTTTTGTTACAAAATGTAAAAAAAATAAAATATAAAAATAACTCTCCTCCCACTCTAATTAGTTTTTGGTGCACGGCCAATAAAACATCTCTATGGTATTTGTAAATTCTTAAAATTGCATTTGGAGTTATATTAGGTTTGTTTGTGAAGTATTCATATAACATAAAGAGGAGGCTATAATTATGGCAGATAGTTTGATAAAATAATGCTTAATCCTTAACCTGAAAAATTGTAGTTTGATTAATTTAACACACAAATTCACTATTTTTGGATTATGAAAAATTATACAACGATAAGATCAATCTGGGCGTTAAGGAGGTTTTTTTAGTCATTTTCTGGGATAAGAAAATGGTACTTGATTCTTAAGTTATTAGCAACTTTTCTCCCTTGTTTTATATATATAAATTTCCTTAAAAAGGTAAGACTACTTTCAGATAATATAGCCCATTCTTTTAAAATGAAAGACTAGCGTCCCTTAACGGGCCTCTGCTTTCCACTTGATAATTCATCTCGGCCTAATTAAAATTTCAAATCCCAAACTGTGAAACCTGAAACCGCCTCTGCTCTCCCACTCTTACCTTTTGCCCCCTCTTCTCTCTCACCTCCTCTGTTTCTTGTACAACTCTGGAAAGGCGCTAGCTTGTCGAGCAACTGGAGGCAATTTGGAAAGGCGCTAGCAATTGTCCCTCTTCTCTCTCACCTCCGCTGTTTCTCTCTAACTTTTACCTTCTATTCTTCTCCAAGGTTTCTCTCTATACTCTACTCTACCTCGTTTTGTTTCTGTTTGTGTTTATTTCTTTTTTTGCAATTTGTTTCGAGTTATAAAAAAATGGATAATCTATAGTGAATTTTGATTCCACGGGTAACCCATAGTTAGTTGATCTGTACTTTAGATTTCTTGACACATTCTTGATTTTGTAACTGGATTCCTTTTAAAGTAGTTCATCTCCTTACTGATATTCTAAAACTACTGATTTGGTATCAATTAGGTTAGTTTATAGATGCATTTACGGTTTTAGTTAATCATCCGTTGCTCCTGTTCAGATTTCTTGGTTCCAACATATTGCTGGATTGTTTTGTATAGTCGTATGATTTATATTTTTGCATTCAATATCACATAAATTACAACAAGTATTCTTTCTAATTAGCTCCCTATTTCTATTTCATTAAACCTTGCAATCTTGTTTGTTTTATTCTCTTAGGTCACTAGATTGGATGTAACAATTGTATTTAATCTTTCTTTTGCTTCATTAGTGGCATCAAACTGAAATAAATATATTCAATTTTAAACCCTCGCATGGATAAACCCTTCTCTTAATTCATAGTATATCCTTTTATTCACTTGGGTGTAGTTGTACTGTTGTAAAGATTTGATCTTTAATCATTTGGTTTGCTTCAATGGTTTGTAAGTTTAACTGCTGGATTTAATTACTCTTTTTTCCAGGTTATTTCCAAGAAATTAATAACTTATTTTGTCAGAAGAGAATAATGATAAATTATCTATTTTTTCTGAGAATTTGGTTCCTTTGACAAATACCAACTTTTTTTTTAATTTAATAGGATGGATGAAAACAAGAAGAAAATGGATGGAAATAAGGAACCCAGCCAACAAAGGAGGATAAATGACATTGCAAACGAGCCAAAAGAACTGTCCATTTTATACGGTATCCTCTGGAGAAACTGGAGGCGCCTGTTTCCCTTCTTCTCTTCTCCGAGGTTTCTCTCTGTACTCTACTCTCCCTTTCTTTATTTCTGGTTCGTGTTTAGTTATTTTTATTGGCTAGCAATTTGTTGTGAGGTTGTTTTATTAGTTAGTCGATTTGTATTTTAGATTTCTTGACACATTCTTGATTTTGTAACTGGATTCCTTTAAAAATAGTTTATTCCAAGAAGTATTATTTCTAATTAGCTCCCAATTTCTATCTCCTTTTGCTTAATTTGTTGCATAAACTGAAATAAATATATTCAATTTTAAACCCTCACATGGATAAACCCTTCTTTTAATTCTTTCTACCAACAGTTGCATGCTCCAATTGGTGCGCTTTTGAGAGGTTTATTATATATCCTTTTATTCACCTGTGTTTAGTTGTACTGTTCTAAAGATTTGATCTTTAATTATTTGGTTTGCTTCAATGGTTTGCAAGTTTTAGATTAGGATTTTGATGTAAAAAACTGAAATAAATATATTTAATTATAATCTAGATGGTTAAGTTTGACCTTTTTTGTCATGTTCTTGTTCAAAATTCTCATTCACAAGGAATAATGATGTAACTGCTGTATTTAATTAACCTTTTTTTAATAGGATGGGTCGAAAGAAAAATAAAATTGCGATGGCAAAAGAAATGTTCATTCTATGCATTATCCTCTCGATTGATACCAAGGATAAGGACGATCTTGTCTTAGAACCAAATACGTAACCTCTAATTCCTCATCTGTTATCTTTGATTTTGTATATGTTTAGTCCTTGTTTACATTATTTGGTGAAAGAGTAATCTGTGTTAATTCAGGTATTTGAGCAGTAAGCTGGAAGTAATTCAGGTAGACATTATAAACTCTAGTTATTTCAGTATTTTATTTATTTTTAATTTCTTCTAATAAGTTTGGCTATAACTAATATTAATCTGATACAAACATTCTTAATTTACATAAATAGGCTTTAAAAGCAGCCTTCAAATGGACCAGCGACCATGAAGAAATCGATGTTCAAAGGTATGAAATGACAACGACCTTGTATATGTTTACATTAGTAGTGTATAGTTTTTGTTGTTATTTTATAGATCTATGTGAAATTTAGGGGTACAGATATATTGACAGAGTAGTTTTGGTTTCATGCAGCACACGAACATTTGCGCAAGAGCAGTGCATTATATGATTCATGTGCTGCATGAAGTAAAATAGGGCCTAATGAGATTTTATTAAAGAAATAATAATCTGTTGTTAAGGAAAGACTAACTTGAACATTTTTTTGCGAATTCTCTGTATGTACAGAAAGAAAAAGGAAAAAAATCAGATGAAGTCTATTCTCAGAGACAGAGCTAGTGCCAGTACCGGTGCTATTCAACATTCATATGATGTGCCATATTGTAGCATACCAACTGTACCAACTGTGATAAATTGTCCTACAGATACTGGTAACATGTTGCCTGAACTAATTGGGGATGATCTGAAGAACCTTTCTCTGTTGAACCTTGGGTAATTAGTTTTATCCTTTATTTTTTTTAGCTGACAACCAATGCCCCATATTTGAATATGGTACCAGTTTGGTTTGGTCAATACCGATGCAAGTGGTTTGTGCTAGCCCAATTGAAATGTTTTTCTTCATTTCATTTTACATCTTGGTCTACCAGTTGTTAACCAAAATGAGCGCAGATCAGATCTTACACATATTTTCTTTAATGGTCTTTTTTCAGGGAATATAGAATTTTTGATGCTGTGCTGCAGGTACTATGATCTACTGCTTTTTCTTATCTTTTGCCAAAAGGTATTCCCGAAATTTTTATATATAGAAATATAAAAAAATACTGTCGAAAAATCCCTCAGCTGCCGCATTTTTTGTTCAATCCTTTAGCTGCCGCATTGATCCCATGATGTTTTGTATAATTTATTGTGTTTTATATAAAAAATCCCAATTAATAATTAATATATGTTAAAAGATAGCATTGTTGTAATTATTATTATTGCTATTTATTGACTATAATCTTTCTTTACAGGGCCAGCAAAAAACATTTTCCGAGCTTGGGTAATAATTTCACCAAACCCCTATTAGATCAACTTATTGTTTAGTTTTTTTTCTACTTTTTTCTTTTGACAGCAATGGAGTGCACTTTTTGATAAGCAGTTGAACTAATTGTTTCTATTCCTATTCTGTGTGTGCATTAGTATAGCCTAATAACAAACTGGGGCTAAGGCAAATCATCTTAATTGAGGTTCAGTTGAGCATATTAGGTTTAGTTTTTGAAAATTGGAATTTTTTATGGCTTTAGTTTCTAAACTGGAGCAAAACAGGGCCTAATGAAATTTTATTACGATTGAGTTACATTTCAATGGAATAATCTGTGGTAATGGAAAGACCTGAGCATGTTTTTGTGAATTATCTGTATGTACAGATGCATAGAAAAGTTGAAGATCCTGAAAATTGCCATCAAAACTTCAATCGAGTTGATCGGATATGAGGTGCATACATTTTCAATGAAATTGCACAAATGGTCTATAATTTCTTTTCATAATTGGAGGTACTAAGCTACACTAGAGATTGATTCTTTGTTCTTCTTTTGGACAATCAGGAAGAGATATTGAAGCTCAGAGCCAGTGCCAGTGCCAGTGCCAGTACCAGTGCTGTTCAACATTCGGCACCTCTTAATGGCAATGATCTGATGAACCAGGGAACCAACTTGCTTCAGCCAAACATGTACTTATTTTTGTTCGTAGTTCGAGATGTACTTACATACCCCTATTATTACTTGTGTTCTAACAAAAAGTGTTTTATTGAATGGTGTTTCATAGGAATTCAGGTAGCGACTCTGACCCAGTCTCTGACCTCCTACTGGAAGTACCCCCAGGGCCCATGAGACCTGGTAAGCATATATACTCATTTGTCTCTGCAATTTTCTTGCTTGGTAATAATTTGTCTGTGTCCTTGCAAAGCAGTTAAGGGGTTCTATCAGCCCTTTTGTTTTTTGATATTTGCTGGTTTTAGATTTTGGTTTTGCCGGTCAAAAAATTTGCCATTCCACGTCTGACCTAATCAACTATTTCCATTTTATCTTCAGAAAAACATAAATATTTTGTAAACCTCAATCGTTCAATATATTATACATCATACTTTCTCTCTCTTTGCAGTTCCAGGATGTCAACTGCTGATGGATCTAATTTTTTGCAGTGACTTGAATGACTGATGCAACAAAAATACTATGAAGATATATGTTTTTTTTTTTTTTTTTTTGCATATTTGCAACCTTTTTTTATTTTCATTTGATTAATTATCAACTTCTCTCATAATATAATATAAAAGCTTTACATCTGATGATGTTAATTATAACTTGTTGTAGATAACAAGCATTTTTTTCTCTTAAAAGTTATGAGTTGGATGTAGTGATTTATTGAACCTATAATAAGAGAAGGAAATATACTATTAGTGAGGTATATTATTTTTGTTGGTCTAACAATCACCTTCTCTCTAGTGAATCCCAATAGTTCGGCCCACATGCTTGCTTTACATCAAGAGCGTTCCTTTTATTTATTTATTTTCAATTTTTTTTGTATTTATCAGTTATATAACTAATAAAATATTTATTATCACTTTAAAACCATCAACCGTTTGTACTAATTCCAAATTAATAAACCAAATTAAGCTAATAGAAATATCGAATTCACCGGTAAGCATTACATTGTCACATTATAATAAGGAGTGTTTAGATGCCGAAATTTTTATACATAAGAAAATAAAAAAAATATTAAAAATAGGAAATATCGTGTGGGAATTTGAAAAATGGAAAGGCAGCAGGGGGCCATGGCACACTCAAGACCGTGGAAAAAAAAAGAAAAAAAAAATCTAATGTGGGAGACCATGGCTCAGCCCAACCTGGAAAAAAGAAAAAAAAAAAAAAAAAGGAAAACTGGGCCTCCATGGCTCAGCCCAACCCACGAAAAGAAAAAAAAAAAAGTGGGCGCCATGGTTCCCACAGGTTCAACCCTATACCCTCTCCTTTCTCGTTGCTCTCTCTCATTCTATTAAGCAGCCAAAAACAAAGCTAGCGAAATTTTTTTTTGTTCATTTGGTGGGTTGAAACGAGCCATGGCAGCCCAGTTTCTCATTTTTTTTTTCCGGAGTTGAGAGAGCCATGGCATCCCATAAATAGATTTGTGATAAGCAGTCTCTCCAGTACAATTATTGCTGGGAGATTGAATAATTTTGTGTAACTGTCAAACTTATTTGATGCTAATAATGTTCTTGGCAAACAAATTGTGCAGTAATTTAAGTCCGGGTTATACAATATTTTTGTCTATCTCCTATTATTTTTGTATCTGGTATTTTTTGTGTTATATAATACAACACAACAAAATGTGCATGTCAAATTTCAGGGGCCTCTGGAAATGAAGAACTCAATAGTAAGATAAAATATATTAAGAGCTTATATGTTATGGAAGGATTATTTTAAGATATGGGACGGATTATCAAATGTCGAATATATGATATAATACTATTATATATACTACTTTTCACAATCAAATATTATAATTGACATTTTATGCAAAAATTAATATGCATGTAAGACATAGGTTCATTGTTTTAATCGAGAGGGTTATAGGTCTGGTGGGGTTACGTTTAACAAAAAGTTTGTGTGAAAGTTTTAACAAAAAGGAGAGTTTAAGGGCCATTAGGCAAGATTGAATGGATAGTACTGTGGAATTTAACATTTTACATGGGTATATTTGAGATTGTCCACTTGAAAAAGTTGTTCCATATACTCATTCAGGAGCAAGCAGCCAAGCATGCACCTATATGTGTATTTTGAAAGAAGCTACAAACAACTAGCACAAACTTTCCAATCCATCGATATCTTCCTTGAATCAATTTGTTTATCCCTTTATTCCTTTCACAGTTTCTTGTACATGTGTCACCAGAAAATGGAATAACTTTTTTATTTATCTTTGAGGGAAGAAAAGCACTGTGGCTTGTGTCACTGTTGAAGACAGAAGTTGGCACATGATCTTGAATCTGGAAAAAAGTCATGAGAGGAATTACCTAATTTTTTAAGTTTCCACCTACATCAGGTATTCAGTTTAATATTAATTAAACACTTTAAGTAATTAGCTTTAATGTAAAATAAGTTGTTTTTAGCAAATTATTATAAAATATATGACCGTGTAATTATGTACTATTGAAAGAGTTATTATTTAAAAAAAAATTATTATGGTAAACACTTAATTTTTTTTTTTACATTTTCTAGTTCATTTTAACGGATATATTTCACAAGGCACTTTCAATTAATGATGATATGGAAATCACATCGGTGGTCATAATTATAATTCTATCTACTGTCATTAGACACAGCTTAAGAATTGTAAATGTATAAGTGTTAGCTAGAGTAAGGTTACGATAGCATGCATAGCGCAGATTGATCTGTACTATGGATTAATATCTTTATTTTTGATGTTCAAACAATATTTGTATGAAAACGTACTTGTAGATCGAATTTTATACTTTTTTTTAAATTAAAATTACAATTTTTCTAGATAAGTAAAATAGCACTTGAACTAAAGATTCCATAGTACGGATCAAGTTACACTATATATACATTACCATATAGGCTCACTCTAAGTGTTAAACGTAACAAAGAAATATTAAAAGTAAGCAACTAGCTAATTGTTTACAAGAATGATAATTTGGTTAATTAAAGATAACTAATATAATGTTAACTGCAGATATTGACTCGGTCATTATTTAATATTATATGATAAAAGCAACTACCTACTGTAAAATTAACTAGTTAAGTGTTTATATATACTGTACAAAACATATCTATTTAAACATATAAGATACTAGAAGTATCCAGAGATGAGCCCTAAAGTATACACTTGAAGGGTAAACATTTGTTTTTTAATATTTGTTTTTTTTTTTCAGATTTCATCACAGTTTGATTCATCTCGTTTTTAAAAATAAAAGAGTAAAACTACATTTTGATTTGAACTCCTGATCAATTAATGTTCTATCAGACGTTGAAAACTATTACCATGTGTAGGCAACATATATACAAAATATGACATATGTGGATCGCAAGAGATTCTTACACTTAATTAGTTTTTTTAGCCATTTTTCTTATATTCTTTCCACACAAGTCTTACAGCCACCGGTAACACGTATCATACATATTAATATATTATATATATTAATATGTTAACAGTTACATAACACAAACCCCTATGTACTCCACATCCTAGAACTTTAATTATGTATACATGGCAGAAATACATCCAAAAACTACATTTTATCCATACTGATCAGGATAGTAGCATATACTCAGTTCCCTACTATGGCAGAAATACATCATATCCAAAACTACATTAACTGATCAGGGTAATAGCATATACTCAGTTGTTACCACCATGGTGGAGCCCCTGGAAGTAACCCTGCGGGTTCACTTCGAACCCGGACCTTGAGATGTATGATCCCCCACCACCGGGGGCCTTCATCATGCCCCCTCCATGACCACCACCATGGTGGAGCCCCTGGAAGTAACCCTTCGGGTTTGCTTCGAACCCGGACCTTGAGATGTATGATCCCCCACCACCGGGGGCCTTCATCATACCCCCTCCATGACCACCACCACCGAATTTTCCAGCTCCTCCCTTAGCACCTCCCCCACCACCACCTCCTTTGTTCGCACTTCCTCCTCCTCCTCCTCCTTTGCCTCCCATATTTCTCAAATACGTAGGAGAGCTTAATTACTTGTTACTGTTATGTTTTGAACTTCTTGATATTTTTTTTGTTTTCTTGGTAAAGCTATTTGAATTTTGTTGGTAGGCAGTGAATGCTATTTAAAGCAGCTGATTGTATGGCGCCAACAGATGGGCTCATGCATGCCCCGGTGCACCAAGCTTTGTACACTTGCCTGCTCCCGTGTCAAGCATGCATGAAACCACAAACAGATCAACATCAAAAAAATTAATAAATTAATAAAAAAATTAAAAAAAATAATAAATAATAATAGTTATATTAAATTGACATGCGGAGTCATACAATTTTTTTGGCTTTCGGTAATAAAAAAATATAATAAAAACATGAAAAACTTGCCATGGTTTTTAGCTGGTATACATATAGATGCCACATCTTCATCATTTTCCTCATCTTTATAATTTTATAATTCATTTTATTAACGTTATTTGTTCCATTTAATGTGACTAGCAAACATTTTATTCGAACATGAGTTGACTTAATGTTAAATTGAAAAACTTTATAGTGAAGATTCAATAAAAAAAGCTAACAGTAAGGGTCCAGAACTTAATATAGTGAAGTTCTTTTATATAATTTATTTTAATAATATTATAATTTATTTTAATGGCTTTCTTTTTTTAGAGAAAGTTTAATGGCTTTATTATTCAGTTTATTTTAAACAAAAACTGAAGTGACCAAACATTCGAACTCTTTTTTTTTTTTCTACTTAAATGAGACCTTGTTAAATGGATTCTGTCTGTTTAGGTCTCTGTTGAACAAACACTGATATTGTTTTTATTTTTATTATTTTGTTCCAAAAACAATAAACAAATTAGAAATGTGGAGTTTGAATACGAATCTTTTGAAGTAATGCATCCATTTGAATTTCAATTCATACCATCCAATCAATCAATTCTTACCATCCAATCAATATACATACTAATTTGACTCAAACATATAATGCACGAAATTCTTTTAAAATTTGTGTTAGTATATAGCAAACCGACCAAATTTACTAAAAAAAGAATATTTCTTAGGTGATTTTTTTTATTAATAAAAAAATATCACCTAACATATCTTATTTTTTGAGTTTGAATTGGAAGTGCAGACGGTGCCCAGTTGTAGGCATAGTAACAATATACGTGAGAAATTCACAAATAATTTATTCGTTTTTTTGACGTTTCTGAACCGAACTCTGAATAAAATGCAAAAAAACGTATAATACGTTTTATTCATGAATAAAATACGAATCACAAATTATTCGTGATAAATTTAGTTATATATCACACATGAATATTATATTACAGTCATTTAATCAAAAAAATTTAGTTCCTTTTCTGATTTCTCACCTCGAAGAACCGTCACTAACAACTTCATAACAACACTAACTAGTTCAAATCTGAGCTCAAATATTTTCCGACGGGAAAAATGATTAGAAATTAGAAATCAGACTGCATCTCCCATACGATATTGTGAATCAACTTCCCAAAAATACGATCACAGAAGCCAATCTAATGCTGCCACGTGTTCGTAAGAAATTTCAAATGCCTAAGATTTATTATTGAGACTACAGTAACAATAGTATGAGCATTTAGCATGTGAGATGCATTTCAATTTTAAACTTGAGGTAATTAAGCGAAATTTTAATTTTGAAAAAGGAAATATTCTCCATTAATTGAAAAGGGTTAAAATATTCTTCATTTTGAAAAGGGTAGATATTCTCCACTTCTGGCATGTAGTATTTTTGGAGCGTTGTCATTGAATGGAGACAGCTGTGCTTGTCCAATTCAAATTATGAAAATGCTTCGATCCGGTCCCAGCTGTGCACTTAGTACGTACCGGCCTACCCAAAATAAATGATAGTTATTGGTGCAGGGAAAGTATGTCTGCCATGGTGGGGCCCCCAGGTACTAAGCCCATAACACATGGTCCTTTGAACAAGTTTTGGTGATGAACATGCCATTAATTCATTGAATGTACAATTTCCACTTCTGTCTTCTGGTATTTTTGGAGCATTGTCATTGAATGGAGACAGCTATATATGCGGACCCACTGAATTGAGTTCCTTTTCTGAAAAAAAAAATTATATTATTGAGTTAGGCCTCACTCTAAGTGTTAAACGTAACAAAGAAATATTAAAAGTAGGCAACTAGCTAATTGTTTACAAGAATGATATTTTGGTTAATTAAAGATAACTAATATAATGTTAATTAAATGAAGATATTGACTCGGTCATTATTTAATATTATATGATAAAAGCAACTACCTACTGTTAAAATTAACTAGTTAAGTGTTTATATGTACAAATTACAAAACATAAATATTTAAACATATAAGATACTAGAAGTATCCGGAGATGAACCCTAACTCAATTCCTTTTTTTTTTTTCCAAAGGCTAAAAGCACATTGAATACACAGTGGAAATTTAAATTGAAGATGCTTTGCTAGTTTTTCTGGTTATATTTTTTCCATGCAAGTGGCTGGCTACCATGTATGTTCTCCTAGTCCTAAAGCTGGTTTGTTCTTTTTAATGCTAACTACATATAACTTGTTCTTTTTAATGCCATGCCTGCTCGTGTAATATACTGTGTGCCTATCCGTGCTGGCATGCATCTAAGTGCCTGTCAAACATGTCATGCTGTACACAGGCACCTCTTGTGGCCTTTAAGTGTGATGTTGCGTCATGCTAAAAAATATGGAACTCAGATATGATACTTGCAAACACGACATGTTAATTTTTCGGAAGAGAATCTGTTGGTTTTTCTTTTCTTTTTTTGAAAAATAGAAACATGTTTTTCTCATTCAATCATTTAATTATTTTCATGCGCGAATCAATAGTTGGATGGAGAAAACAGATTCTTAATTTTTCAAAAAAAAAAAAACAGCAAATTTCATTAATTCCTCGTTTTCCAGCCTTAAAAAAATAAACAAATCTGGATTAATTAAATAAAAATGTGTTATATGTGTCTGTGTCATACGTATGTACATTTGTACTGCACAGTAGGTGACACGCACTATAAAAATGTGTCACTATCTGCGAGAACAAAAGTGTTTTTTGTCAATGGTATCTCCGCGGATACATCTGTTGGTAATATCGATATGCTCAAAATAGTAGTTTTTGTCGGTGCTCACGGGAATAGTTACATTTTCTTTGTTTATAATGTTTGAGTAACAAAATAATTATAAATATAGGCTCCGGCTGCATTATGCGTAGTGTGTGTGCCGAAATTTTTATTTTTTGCATTTTCCTAAAAAAAATAAACCAAAACACCTCTGTTTCTGGGTTTTTCTATTTCTATCCAGGTCTCTCCGGTGTTTTGCAGCCTCAAATACTAGGTCCGCACAATGCCGATGCGGCCCCAGTCAGGGGGCCACACAGTGCCCCTACGGCCCCACTTTTTTTTTTATCAGACATGGTTTTTATTTGTTTTGGTTTTTGGTTTATTTGTTTTGTTTTGTTTTATTTTTAATGTATGTGATTATTTGTTTTTCTATTTTAAATGTCGTTAATTTTGAAAATATTATTTGTTTGTTGGATCAAATATAAAGAAGCCATAAAAATAAATATAAAGGAGCCACAATAATTTTAAAATAAATATAAAGAGCCATAAATAGAACAATATAATTATAGTGTTCACATTCTCTAGACCAATATAATAATTTTATAGAAGTGAAGGATTAAATTACTAACCGCCACAAAATCCTGAAGTCCAGAGTAAAACTATCATGAACAATTGTTAGCAGTTCCCCTTGGAATAATTGGATGCCCCATATAAGCGATTGATATAAATTTTTCATTAAAAGAACTTTTAAAGAGATGGTTAAATAATAAACTACAGAGATCATTGATTATTTAATCATGCATGTTAATTTGGTACAAAACAACATGATTAAGAATAATCTTCAAGAATAAAATAACCGACATGATTTAAAAAATTTGATTCTCATCTCATGCTTCGAAAAAGGAGTAGGTGAAACAAGCTGGAGATTAACCTTTCTCCATAGTTTGAAAAGGGAAGGATGATTTGAAATGAGAGAGATAGCACCTCCTTTATCCTTTAAACATTCATTTTTTGTTATAAAATGTAAAAATAAAATAAATAATCACCCTCCACCCACTCAAATTTAGTTTTTGGTGCACGGCCAATAAATATCTTTATGGTATTTATAAATGCTTAAAATTGCATTTGGAGTGATATTAGGTTTGTTTGTCAAGTAATCATTTAACATAAATAGGAGGCGGATCTAGGATTTTCATCAGCGGCAAACAAATATCGAATCGGATTTAAATCCATTAACTAATTGGGTACTCGATAAAAAATAATTCTTTGACTTGTAATTTCTGATACTCTAACTTATAATTCTAATTACCAATTAAAATTCAACAAATTTATTTCAATTTTAACCCTAATTTAATCTGAATTACAAATCAAACATCCAGAGGGGTCAAAAAAAATTTCAGGAAAGGACAAAGTCGGTCAGGACAGATAAACTCAAAATCTAGGGGGGGGCAGCTGCCCCTTGGGACCAAAATTGACATAGCAGATCGGTCCACAAGTGGGTTGGTGCACATGGTGAGGCCCACTAAGAAGGTAACTCACAAGTGGGTTGGTGCACATGATCGTTCTAAATACTTTTTGTTGGTAAAGTTATAAAAATGTCACTAATTTTGATTTTTTTAATATTTAAAGTTGTACCTTTCCGAACAATTTCTTTGTAATTTATACTGCAAATGTAATTGATATTTGTAGAACAGCTTTTTTTGGAAGATTGATCTTTATTTGCATGTTCAGAACAATATATAGAACATATAAATATATGGCAAACTTTGAAGTTAAGGAAAATATCACGAATATTATAAGAACACAACATACAAAAAATGCCGCGCTATTTATAATATAAAATAACTTTGAATAATTTACAACAAATGATGACGTCATATGAAGGAATTTTTTGGAAAATTTATGTTTTTTAATGTTAAATACTTGTTTGCTAGTGATGATTGTGGTAACGCATTTTCTTTGAAGTGACCATTAAGGCTGGTCAAAAAGAAAATACCAAGCTTTCAAAAAAAAAAGGCTGGGTTGACCCAAGTCAATGTGAGCCTAACCAAACAATGTTCATATTGAATGGCCTGACTGCTCAAACAAATTACATGTACTGTTTACAGCTGGGTTTTTATATATATAAGTTAATTTCATAATCAATCATTCTCTACTCCCCTGCTGTTTCTTTTCGAATTTTAAAAATAAAAATAAACGTGTGAAACATGACTGGGACACTAAAACAATATGGCATTAATTGCCCTACTCATGTGTTAACTGTTATAGAAAATAATGATCCCAAATTTGCAAACAATAAGGGGTAATGGAGCAAATATGAAAGTTGAAGGACCCTAAACAAAATTTTCTCTTTTTGTGTTTTGCCTAAAAAATTGTTTACAATATAAAAGAAAACATCCAAATTTAAATACATATATAAAAGTTGCATTTTTGCTGTCCGTCACTGAGTAGTGTGATTTGAGAACTGTGTTAATTATTGATGAAATAGTGTTTTTTTTTTTTTGAGAAAGAAACGAGAGTCATGCTCTCATTTGCTTCATTAAACACTGATACAAAAGTTTTGTATCAAAGGTTACAAATAACAGTTTGCTCAACATAATTGAGCTGAAATGCCCCAGAATAGGCTAAGAAAGAAGATAAACACAGAGAAAAAAGGGGAAAACAAAGTCATTGGCCACCTAGTAGCCGGTACTGGCAAATGTAAAAAAAGAAAGAAAAGAAAGAAACAGCAACTTCTATTTCGGATTGTTCCTCATCTCATTCTCGCAGCATTAGTTTGACTACATTGGTCCTTTATCTCGCCCGCAAGCTCATCCATTTCCTTGCTGCAATCTGTGAAAATTCGGCTACATCTTTCTCTCCAAATCACAAACTGCGTTATTACCACCAGTGCCTTCTCCCGGGGCTCCCCTTGCTTGCTTATCACCATATCAGGTCTAATTACAGTATTTGCAATCCCCATTTGGCCGGATACTTTAGCATATAAGTTTACCGTCATTTGGCATTCCCCGAAAAGGTGGGCTACTGACTCTGCCGCCCTCTTGCACATCACACACCAGTTGACTAAATTCCAGCCCCTTCTCATCAGATTATCCACTGTCAGTAATCTATTCCATCTCATGAGCCAAAGAAACACCTGCATTCTCGGCGGAACCCGGATCCGCCATATCCGATGGAGTTTGGATTTTACTCTTGGTCCCCCCGTTATTGCTTTGTAAGCTGAACTAACTGAGAATTGTCCCGTTTGTGTCCATCTCCATGCTATCTGATCGGGTTGCCGCCCCAGTTGTTGAGATACCAACTCTGTACCCGATTGCAATAGTGCTAACTGGGCTTGCGCCTCCTCCGTCAGAGGGCCTCTGAATTGAATCTCAGATGTAGCGGCCTCATTAAGTGTTAGGTTGGATTTGTCAGCAAAGGTGTAGAGTTCTTGCCACTCATGCTTAAGTATTCCCATTCCCCAATTATGCTCCCAGAATGCAATAGAGTGGCCATTACCCGGTTGCCTCGTGACCGATATATTGAAAAATGAGTCAGTACCTTTGAGTGTGTTTCGAAAAAGATGTGATCTTGGTGTTGGGAATGGTGCACTGTTTGTAGCTCTAAAGATGGTCTTCCATAGCCTGCCCTCCGGCGAGAACCATTGCCATTTCCACTTGAGCAACAAGGCTACATTGAAACTTTGTAAATTCACTATCCCCAGCCCCCCTAGAGATTTTGGTGTGCATACAATATTCCAATTAGCTAGATTCATTTTCTTACTCCTTTGCGATATTCCTTGCCATAAGAAATGTCTTCGAATCTTATCGATCTCTTGAATCACCCATACCGGTAATCTGATGCATTGCATGTAATATACCGGCAACGCCGATAGCACTGCGTTTATTAATACGATTCTTCCTGCAATGGTCAGATGTCTGGCCTTCCATCCGGTGAGTCTATTTGTAAATTTCTGTATGAGAGGGAGATATGCTGATTTTTTCAGCACCTTGTTCGAAAGGGGTAATCCCAGGTAAAGCAATGGAAGTGAGCCTAACTTACATCCCATCACTGTTGCCAACTGGAGCCCTGATTGTTGGTCTATTTCGGTTGTGATCAGCTCTGACTTGTGGAAATTTATGGCAAGGCCGGATATGTTTTGAAATGCCACTACTGCTATTTTCAGCATTTGTATTTGTCTAATTTCTGGTTTGAGAAAAAACAGCGCGTCATCGGCATATAGCAAGCACGGTCTCATTTCCGGGAAAGGTAATCGGATCGCTCCATTTGCCATCAGTTTTTTAAACCATCTGTTTATGAAATCCATAGCAATGATGAACAAGAAAGGGGATAACGGGTTTCCTTGCCTGACCCCTCTTTTTAGTGTTAACTTCTTGCCCGCAAGGCCATTTATAATGATTTGCGAGCTGCCTTCGAGCACCAGTTTTTGGATCCAATTTAAGACATTTGTTGGAAAAGAGAGATTGTGTAGTACCTTGATCATGAATTCCCAACTAATTGTGTCAAACGCTTTATGGATATCCGCCTTAAAAATTGCCAATGGAATCTTGGTGTTATGTGCATGGTGTAGTATGTGCTGTGCGTATACAAACCCTTCGGTTATCTGTCTGTTCCGGATAAATCCCGTTTGTGCCCCGTCTACCAAGGTCTGCATGTGGGGTTGTATTCTATTTGCTAGGATTTTGGATAATATTCTTTGTACACTGTGAATCAAGCTAATGGGTCTATACTCTTGTGGGGTTGTTGCATTGTCTGTTTTCGGTATGAGTATTATGTGTGAAGTATTCAGCGGGGCCAAAGAATTGCCATCTCTCATGACATTTGTTAGTACCCGATGTATGTCAGGTGCTAACATGTGTGAGTATTTTTTGTAAAACTCTCCCGTAAAGCCATCAGTCCCCGAGCTTTTGTTATTCGGCCACTCCTTGATTACCCCTTGTACCTCTTCTAACGATATTGGTCTCTCCAATTCGGTTAGGGCATGTGAATCTTCATATAAATTGGGCCAGTGTATCTGTGGCATTGGTGTCGATGTTGTTCCCATCAGATTTTTATAAAATTCAAAGAATACCTTTGCTTTTGTGTGTTGGTCCGTATACAATTGGCCCTGGTATTCTATGTGAGGAATGGCCTTTCTATTTTTCGCACCGGATGCCACCGCGTGAAAATAACTAGTGTTCTGATCTCCATTCTTTTCCCATTTCAGTTTCGCTCGCTGTCTCCAAATATCCTCTTCTAACTTGGCCAACTGTGTGTATCTTCTTTTCATGATGCATGTTATAAATTTTTCCAGTTTAGTTGCTTGTCTTGCCTCCTTTACTTGATCCATCCACCCCAGAAAATCTCTACAAACCTTGATCTGGTCCTTGACCGAACCCACTCTGTCTGCTGCCCATAATTTGATATTTTTTTGCAAAGATTGGAGTTTGGTGTGTAGCATTGCCGGTGTGGAAGCCGGCTGACCCGTATTCCACGAGTCCTGTACTATCTCGTCGAGTTTGCTGAACCGCAACCAGCAATTTTCAAATCTAAAAAAGTTGGTTTTCTTGAATCCCGTGCTGGCTGTGTAAACTATCGGGCAGTGATCCGAGGAGGTATTCGGTAAGGCTTGTTGTTGGGAGTTGGGGAATTTTGAGTTCCATTCGGATGAGATTAGGAATCTATCTAACCTTGCCATTGCGGGATTATCTCTCTCGTTTGACCATGTATAGAGCCTTCCTTGTAACGAACTATTGAGTAGCCCCAAGTCCAGAATTAATCTAGAAAATGCTAAAGAACCTCTCCAATCCGAAGATGGGTTATTTCTATCTCTGTCGGTGACTGTCACATTGAAATCACCCCCTAAAATCCACGGTATGCTGCTGGTCGGTTTTAGTTCTGTGAGCTCACGAAAAAATTCTCTTCTATGTGTCCGGGTCGAGGGACCGTATACTCCTGTAAACCAGAACCTAGACCCGTCTTCCTTATTCTCCAACATCACTGATATCGAATACCTTCGGATATTTATATCTTGAAATGAGAATTTTCGGGGTGTCCATGCAATTAAAATACCACCTCTTGTCCCCATGGCCTCAAGATCTCTGTATTCCCTTAGATTCCATCCACAGACTTCCCTTAAAATTGTATCATTCATAACTGCCACTTTAGTCTCCTGAAGACAAATTACATCTGGCTTCTCTAATAACACTGTTTGCCTAATTGCCAATCTTTTCTCCTTTGCATTTATCCCTCTCACATTCCATGTGATAAATTTATGTTTTGTTTTGTATTCCATTAAAACATTGAGCCAACATCTGAGGTAGTAGATTGGTGAAATATATTATCAAAGGAGGGTGATACATAGTCAGATTCTTACAACTGTTTGTTCCCCCAAAATCTATCTGACCTATGTGAACAAACCACCTGCACTCATTTTTGTCAGTGCCCACTTTCATAGAAAATTCCCCACTAATAAAACTACACAAAAAATGTTCCTGGACATCTCCACTTCCTACATCAGGGCCTCTAACCTCTCCCCCACTAATCAGCCCCTCTTCCAGTAAGATGGGTCGAAACATAAAATTAAATTTAAACTGACTTAACATAGATAGGTAATAAACTACTTGCTACTTGCTGGCTCGATTCAAGCTGCTGCAGCCCGATCGCCCTTTCCCTCTTCCACAATTTGCGCAATCTTGTCTGACATTGCCGTGTCTATCTCCACTCCCGCCGTGAGTATCACCAATTGAGCCTGATCTTCTTCCAATGGGTTGAGAGTTTGTAGGTATCTGTAATCAGGTTTCTTGAGGTGGTTGTCTCTTTCCTTGCCGGCCTTACTCATTCCCGTCGGCATGCCCCCTTTGAGTCTGCTTGCCCGATCCACTGCTGAGATATAGACCCCCGTATTCTTCTCTAGCAAGCGTTTGCTTCTTCGTTTCTGTTCTGAAATCGGTGTACTGCCTCTGATTGTCGCCACTTCTCTTTCAAATCCCGGTGGTCCATTTGGGAATTCCTCCATTATATCATTGTTTTCTGTCAGAGAGATGGGAAGGGAATGGTCGGTTGTGCGAGCTTCATCTAGAAGGGTCTGTTTCGGGTCTCCCTGTAATTTAGTTGTTGGTCCGAATTCTCCTTCCTTCAGCATTGGTGTTACTGTTGGCTCCTGCATGGCTGCTGGCCCGAAGTCTATTCTAGGGCCCAAGGAATTATCTTCTATTAGTTCAAGAATTTTTTTCGGCCCAATTGGAGTCTCCCCCAGCAGGTGATTCTTAGCCGGGTTTAGAGGCCGAGCATCCCTCTTGTAGTAGCTAACTTCATGTGGCCCATAGCAAACTTCTTCTATTGGCCCGTAATTCTCAGTGGGCCCAAAAAGGATGTTGCACGTTGCTTTTGATGTTGCTATTCCCCATGTTCTCACTGTTGCACCATTAATGCCTGAGCCCCCATGAAGACTTTGTAGTGCTTTTTTTCCCGTTTCTCCTGCCTTTGCGTATAAACTTTGTAAAACAGCTATCAGAGTAGCACCATTAATAGTGATCTGACCCGGTACCACCCTCTGAATCTGAATGTAGGTCTGCTTCCCCACGCCTATCTGAATATATCCTGTTATTTTGAATTTGGTTGTGATCCTTTGTGGCATCCTCTGAACAGCTATCTCCTGTGATATCTTCTTTGTTGCTGGTGGTGTTGCTTTTGCCCTCCATTGTTGAACTGGTGGTTGCTTCTTCTTCAAGACCCAAATAGTTTTTTTACGGCCTCTAAGACCCTTCATTTTGGTGTTTCTGATCGGGGCTCTCCACGTGTTTCCATCCACCGCCCCGTCACTGTCATCAGAGCTGGAGTCTCTCGTATCTGGTCTAGATTTATGTTTATTGTTTTGGTAGAACGTGGGGTCATATGGTCTGCCTTTCTGCGGTTTTTCGGGTGGAGGAAAGTATCCTGGTTGTGCAAACCTCCATGTGAGCAAGATTACCCTGATCCTCTTCGTATAGTGCCCTTGTCTGATGTTGAGAAATCTAGGTAGTTTGGTGGGGTGTTTGCAGGATAGGAAGAGAGTAATAGTTTCAAGTTGCGCTGCTTCTTGGCCATAAGGTAGTGTGCATTTGATGACCCCTAACCTGGTTGTGATGCGCTCTAAATCCCCATTGTTCCATAGGTTGAGAGGGACTCCTATCAGTTGCACCCATGCCTCGTATCCCGGAGGCTGAAATGCCATTCCGGTTGTGGCCTCCCATTTTTCAAAACCGACCAGCATCCCGTGAGAGGGTATTGCGCATGGCCCTGCGTGTATGACAGCATCTCGGAGCTGTTCGTTCTCGCATATCAGTAGGTATTTGACCTCCTCTATTTTGTAAATCCTGAACCGCATATGATTACCCCCGTGTCTTGCTAGAAGCTTCATCTTTACTTCGAAGATGGTATCTTCATCTAGCGTGCCCCCGGCCAGAGCCTTGACCCAAGCTGCGCCTTTGAGATACGCATTCTCTGGGTTTGATTCTTCAATGTGGGGCAAGAAAACGTCTTCTTCTTCTATCCTCTCTTCTAGGAACTCTTCTGTCGTGTCCCTCTCTGCCATGTTTCTCTCTTTTGTGTGTGTTGTTTTCAGGATTTCAGCATATGTCTGTTTCAGTGGGTTTGGTTTCTGTTGTGGTGCCCTGTGGTTACTCCTTGGTGGTACTTTTATAGTTTCATGGCATCTAGCAGCAGAGTGACCGCATTTAAGGCACTTAAAGCACCTAATAGGGTCCCTGCAGTGAATTTTGAGATGGCCCGGAGCTAGGCATCGAAAACATTTTCTCTCCTTAAACGCCTTGGCATATGCTACCTTTACAGCTGGGGAAAGGAGTTGTCTAGTCGGCCTTGGTATTGTCTCTTCCCTTCTCTTAAATTTTCTGTTCACCACTGTTGTCCAGCCTACATCCCTTTCTGTTGCCCCTGTTGCCGTACCTTTGGAGGTATTAACTCCTCTTGTTGCTCCCTGTAGAGAAGATTCACCTGTCTCCCATCTTGTTCGCAGTTCTCCTTCAGATCGCCCAGTTGTCGCCCTGTGTTTTGCTCTTTCCATCGCGCCCCCGTACGTCAATTAATCTTGAAGACCGTATATTTATAGACTAAAGATGTTTGACTAGTAAAGAAAGCAATAAAGATCAAATCCTAAATATCTTAAATATAACGACCTAATGCAATTATCAAGATTCTAAATGAGAAACAAAAAATTCAGTAGCACTCAAGGATGTGACAGCCGGTACAATACCGTGCGGTATGTGGCACAGGAGACAATGACATCATGCATGCTCTTTTAAGTTGCAATTTTGCCGTGTCAGTATGTTACGCATCTCCGCTTAGTTTGTTAACGGATAATCGGATGTGTTAATTGCTAATATAATTGTTGAGATGTACCACAGTTTTTAAATTAGCAAGTTTGCTTTAAAAACAACTATTTAGAGCATCTACGACGGTGATTTCTTTTAAATTGCTAATTTGATGTGTTAATTGCTAATATAATTGTTAGGATGTACCACAGTTTTTAAATTAGCAAGTTTGCTTTAAAAGCAATTCCAATTAAATAAGCAATTCTAATTAAATTTCTAGGATGGAGTGATTTAGAAATTATGAATCTCTTTAATTGCTAAACTCAGTAACGTGGCTTAAATTAATTACTAAATGTTCGCTAGAACGGAGATGCTCCTGAGGGGCTGCTAAAATCCGGGTCCCTTTGCTAAGTTAGATGCGCACACATATATTAAGAGAGTGGAGAAGCTCGAGAGGCCGAGAGGGTCTCTGTGCAGGAATTCAGATCAACTCCGGTACTGTAATAGGGAATCTTTTACAATTATTTGATCTGGACCATTCTTTTTAACTTAGCATGAATCTTAAAGCCCAATAATACTGCCCCCTCTGTCAACCCGAATCCCAAAGCGGCTGGGAGTTAATCTCAAACCGTAAAGTGAAGGGAGGATGTTTGTCCCTCTGTGCAGACGGTTCTGAATGCGCATCCTATGAGGTAACATAATTTATATTTTGGTGATTTCATATTTTGGAATTAGTAAGTAAACTATGCACTTTTATTCTTCCTATTAGTAGAGTGTGCAAATATGGCTAGGTGTTTACACTACAAATTAATTATGGCACATGGTTCAATTTGTACATTTTTAAAATTAATTTAAGAGTTTCAAAGTTGCAGAGCCGGTTTTTTTTTAGTGCAATATATTTAATTTTTTTTGGTACTTCTGTTTTTCAAAAGTACTTGGCAAACAATATTAAAATTTATTTCGCAAAGACTATTTTTAAAATGCGCATGAATGTATTTTGCATGTAACAATACTAAAATTTGTACAAATTGAACCATATCTAACGGATGTATTTTACATGTAACATATCTAACAGATGTATTTCAAAATGTAGTACATTTTTAAAATTTATTACGGATGTATTTTGCATGTAACATATAACAGACTATGTTTGACATAATCTAAAGAAAATTCTCTTTTTAGGAAGCTTATTTTATTTTTTATTTTAAATAAAAACGGAGTTCAATTCTAGTTCTAGAAAGTTAAAAGAAGTTTCCGCTCTAGGTTAGGTGCGTCATGGTCAAAAGTTTAATTATGCATAATAAAGAAATCACCAATAGGTTAGGTTGTTCTAATAATTACACAAAAAATTAGCACAATGAAGTTGGACAGTTCTGATAACTACAAAAGAAATCACCAATATTTCGATTTAGAAAAAAAAATAGAAAAATGTTACCCTAATCTCACTATGGAAACTACTATCACTAGTTCACTACTAACAAACCGCCGGTCTAGAATGTCAGTGAATCTTATAAAAATCTCTTAATACCGTGCGAAAATTTAATACATTGAAAATATTAATTTTATAATTAAGCGTTAGAAGAGGCCATTTGACACTTCCATTTTTGTAATTAATTTTTTAGTATTAATATATTTTGTTTAGCATTAATATATTTGTTGATGGTAATCCGCCACCAACATAAAAAATATATATTATTATGTATATACTTTAATACATCCAAAAAATTGAATTATGTATAAATTTAAATTTGAAGTAATTCATATTTTCTGGACATCAAAATTCGTATAGACAACTATTAATTTTCACATCAGTATAGGCAGAGGCGGAGCTACAGTAATTGCCTACCCTTGGATTTGATTATGCCTGCCCCTGACTCAGATTCTTTAAGTCAATTTTGCATCTTTTGAAGAACGATAATGGTGATTGAAAAAAATTGTAAAGGCAAAGAATCCTGACTGGATTAGGAAGAAGAATCTTCAACTATTTATGTGGCTAAGACTTAGCGTGTAAATTTCTACTATAGAAAAAATTGAATTTCTAGTGGTTCACGGTAAATCTTACCGTTTAATATCTCGATCCAATAAATACTTTTCATATTCTTTAGCCTGTAGCATGTGAAGTGCCTATCTAGATTATTTCCATATTTTTTTATTTGACTAAAGTGAAAAAAAAGATACACAACTGTTAACGAAGGTTGTTCACTTAAAACAAAATAGTGGTTTTGTTTGATTAAGTAAAGAATGGGACTATACTCGGCTACAAATTTAATTGTTATGAAAATGTAAAAGCAGAAATTAAACTTTTATTTTTTGTGAATATCATTCAAATTTTTTAATATTTTATGAAAAAGTATATTTTATTTGAATTAGATAAATTTTAATTTTTTAAGTAATTATATATTACAAATTTAATTATTATGAGTGTTATTAATATTTAAACTGTGCTCACTGCGGCTAAGGTAATTTTTTTTTTAATGGCGAATATGTAATTTAGTTTGTTAAGTGATATCAATTGTTTTAGAAATTACAAGTAATTGTTTGAGTAATTTTGGTACCAATCAGTAATTTAGAAATTACAACCGATTCATAGGCGGAGAGGCAATTTGGTAAGTGGCTCTAGAGGAGACGGAAAGGGAGTTATGAAGGCAATTCAAATCCGAACCTGTTTAGAAAAAAGAATCCGAACTCAATTTTTGCCTACCCAGACTCAAATTCTGACTACGCCACTTACTATAGGAACAAACATTAGACAATCTAGTATGATAATAGTCTAACAATCCTCTTTTTATCATTGAATGCAGACCATAATTTCAACGCCACGAGAAGCACAGTGTTTTTTTTTTTTTTTGGAGATGACTTTCCTTGCTTCTCTGTTTTCTTTTTTTTCTTTTTTTTTACAATGAAGTTACATCGATTGATAAAAGCATTCTAATTTTTCACAGATAATAACTGAAGCAAATTGGCTCCATCAAATTTAACATTGGATGGTTGCTCTTTAGGATATGTTTGGTTGAACAGTAAAATTGGCGTTGTTTTATTGATGACTGAAAATAAAAATTATATTTTTAAATCATAATTTTAATTTATGATCAAATTACAAGTGTGATTCTACTATACAGTATTGATTGGGGTGTCGATCCACAGAGATAGTGTATAATTTTTACTAGTTTAAGTTATTGGATTTTTAAAAAGGTTATGTGGTGACAAATGCAATCAAGGTATTATAACTAAACTACGGTTATACAATAGATAGATAGCCTATAGGGTTCAGGTTTTCTATCATTCATAATCATGTAAAGTATAAGTTGTGAGTTTATCTATGCCGCGTACAGTACTATCATTGCCGCGTACGGTACAGATTATCCCCAAGTACCCTGTGCACGGCACTGTCACTACTCGCACGATGAACTTAGTGTTTGTTTATGCGATTTGAGATTTTTTTAATCTTTCAATCGGCTTTGGGCTGCAGAAGACAGAGTTATTTTAGTTATGAAAATATGTTTTCTCTATACTACCATGTAGTTGAAATAATCCCAAAGACCTCATCTAAATTGGGTTTCCTAATGTTGTTCCAACTAAGACCTAATTTGCCATAAAGGAATTGGTTCTAGTCTAAGTACAATTTATACTAGCATGCCAAAGGAGCACCTTGGGTTCGAACTCTAGTCTTTGAACCACTCCAAGTCTTGTTAGCCCCAATCTCACCATTACTTACGAGTAATTCCTCACACGAATTCTCTGAATTGTTTATCAAAAGCATGTGGAGAACATTGACATATAGTAGACGAAACTATATATGCAAGGATGTATAAAAATAATAAGATGCAATAGAAATTTAGATTATAACGCAAAATAAAACATAATTAAGAATTCAAGTACAACCCTCACCCTAGAGATGAGAAGTTTAGTCTCTCATGGCCATGGCAACAAAAGAAATAAATAAAAAGACATAAAATACAACTCAATTAAAGATGAAAGAACCTTCACGTCTCCTAGTGAGTCGACTTCTGCCTCTTTAAATGATTTTTCCACTACTCGACCTCTAATGGTTATAACCTCTCTCTAAGTAACTCTAACATAATCTAACAATGAGGATTGCTAGCTACAACTATGATTGAACAATATTAGGAAATTATCTAAAAATAGCAAGGCATGCCTTCTAAAATAGCGTGGCAAATTAGAGACTAAAAGAACAACATTATGATTGAACAACTAAAAGACTAAATTGGGTTTCCTAATGTTGATACAACATTATGATTGAACTACTATGATTGCTACCATGATTCGTCAGTAATTATCTAAAAATAGCGCGGCATATCAGCAAGGCATGCCTTCTAAAAGAACCAACATGTCATTTGTGCAACCTCTGGGCTATGCAGCGCACGGCATTGAGGATGCCGCTCTACTTAGCAGATTTCTTGATATTTCACCATTTCGCATGTTGTGCACTCGTGAGAGGTGTTTGCATACTCCATGTGATGTCTAGTTTCGGCGGCTATTTGATAATCGTCAAAATATGACATTTTTGCTCTGTTTTTGGTTTAAACACATAACTTTCTTCAAAGCTGCCAAAATGACTCAAAAACATATTTGTGATAAATAAATCGAAAAAATTGCTACTTTACATATGTTTTTCGCCATTTTTCGGATAAAAAGATAGTGATTTTCGCTATATGATTTGGCGTTATCACTTATAAGATGTGGTTATCTATTCTAGCTATTTTAACCCAACCAAATACCGAATAGCTTGTTCCGAATAGTTTGTTCTAAAAAATAGCCTATTCTCAGTTCAACCAAACATATCAGTGTCCTCATCCCACAGTACTCGGGGAATAGAGCCGCCATGGCAGGAACCCATATCTGTGAGCACGAGGTAACAAAATATTTTTGTTTAGATCCGGACCGTTCAATTAGAATTTGAACTAATTCAGTCTGAAATGATGTACAGTCTCTTTAATATTCATGTAGATTATAATCTGATAGTCCAAATCTAAATATTTCTCTAGGTGATTCGAATTCCCATGATAGCTAGGGGAGGCAATTGCGGTCCTGATAAATAAAATGTAAAAGTTTTTTTTTTTTTTTTTTATATTTTCGTTTTTAAAAAGGTTGTAATTTTATATTAATTAGTAAATTATGATACTTTCTTTTTTAATCCATCTTATGAGTTATGGCAATTTGGAACGTGTAAACTAAACGAATATTTATTGCAAAATAATTGTGGTCTAAAGCATATTTACTCCATGTTATACGAATTCTGACGAAGTCATAGAACGGATATTGATAGAAAATAAAAACCTTCACCTCCATGGCAGTTATCTCGGACACAAGTTCTTTTATAAAATATGCCTATGAGGTTTTCTGTTTAGCCAACCATTATGTCAGGGGAAATTAGACGAAGATTAAAAAATTATTATAAATGGCAGATTCAATTGCTACACAACACTTATAAATGTAATCCGTACAAATTAAAATTTATATAAAAATTACACTTGTTAGAAACTTAGACAGATAGACGTGATTCACAGTTATTTTTGCACTTGGCTCAAACAAAATTATTTTTCTATACTTTACTAATTCTACGGTCTTTACCTATTTGCAATTTAGACTCCCATATCTTTATACATATATGTGATTTTTTTAGTATTCAAAATCTTCGGATATCGATCGTGTTTCGGCCGACATTTTTATTAATATCCAAAGTGTGATAGAAATTAATAAATATACCTAGATCCGAGAAATTAATAAATATAATCAAATCTGCTGAAAAGTTATAAAAATATCCATACCGACCATTTTCTGGCCGGTACCTAATTTAATCCATTACCGGTCAGAAAATGGCCGTACCCAAATTTTTTATTTTTTTATTTTTTTAGAGACTATAAGAGCAAGATGTTGAAATCTAACATTAAAATTTGAATTTTTTTTTAAAATATTGTTAGATTACTTCTTTGATATATAATTAGCATATTTAAACTAAATACTCTAAATTATTTGAAATTATGTTAAATTACGTTACATTATACTGAAATACGCAAAATTACAATAATTACAAAATGAAAGATACTCAATTTTAGGATGCTGGTTATTGTCAAATTAAATTCACTAGCCGCATGCGAACACTAAACTACATTTTTTTAGGTACTAACTTTTAACAATTTCACTATGCTGCATACGACACTGTCACTAGCGCATACGGGTCGTTGTGTGTCTACTGATGATAAAAACTTTAACTCAATTTTTGAGGCACTAAACGATGTTTTTTTGCAATTAGATTCCGTCGGCCCCGTCTCGTCCCAAGTTTTCCGAATTGGGGTCATACGCGCAAATCCGAGTTTCCTAGCCAAAGTTATGGCCGTTTAAAGTTTTTTTAGAAAAACGATGTTTCGTACAAAAACACCGATGACGCAGATGCTTTATGCACGCCTAATGACGGCAGAAGTGCATCGATGTTTCAATGCAAAAATATCAGTGACACACCGATGTTTTTTTAGCACTACCTACTTAATTGTCAATGCTAAGTCTAATAAAACATCGATGTTTCATTACAAAAACATCAGCGACGCACCGATATTTTTAGCACTACCCGGCTAATAAAATATCGATGTTTCATTGCAAAAACATCGATGATGCACCGATACATGCAACCAATGTAACACACATCCAACCAAATGCATTTGTTTGATCTTAACTAAACCGAGTGCAAACTTCAATTCGAATTTCGTACGACTTTTTCTTCTAGCCAACTATGCTATGCCTATCCTTAAAAAAAAAAATTGGAGTACCGGTTATTTTCTGACCGGTAATAAAATAAGTTGGATACCGGCCAAAAAATAGTTGGTATGAGTATTTTTATAACTTCGCAACAGGTCTGAGTATATTAATTAATTTCTGTTAAACTTTGGATATTAATAAAAGTGTCGGTGTTTCGGTTGTAGCTACAAAATTTTATCCTCACAAAAAGTTTGACGCCTTTTAAATTGCGATGACAAGATCAAAGAGCAAAAGATATTGGCCTCAATGTGATGTCTCAGCCATCTCAATTATTTTAATAAGTAGAAAATAAAAAAAATTAACAAGTATTTTTTTTAGATTGGCGCCCGTGATGCTTTGTACTGTGAGTTGTGATATTTTGCGTCTCCAGACAAACCACCTTTTTAAAATAAAAAAGAAAGCAAAATAAAAGGATTTTAGTGTTTTCTTTGTTATGACAAATAAAGAAAAACCCTTGTAAAAAGAAAAGAGTAAAAACTATAGGGAAGAATTTTTGAGATATAAAAACTGTTTTATTTACATTCATAAAAAATACATTTCAATTTTAAACCTTAAAATTAAAGACACGATATACATGATACGTATATCACGCAATAAATAATGAAATTTGATGTTTATTTATTGTTCATATAGAAATTTAAATTTTCAAGGATAAAAAAATTATTAGTTCATAATAATGTCTTATAAAACAATATTCAAATTGTATAATATATTTTTTAATCTGGTTTAATATTATTTGAATAGTTATGAAAAATGTAGTTAAAATTCTTAAGGTAAAAACTGTCAAGTTCTCTCGAATTATTTAATCCAACCATTTGAGTGTATCTTTCCAGCATTATTGATATCATTGAGAATAATATATATTTTTTTTAAACCTTTCCCATAAACTGCAAAGTCATTTGAGAAAATCGAACTCTCGTTCTTTGAATAACCAACTATCATACCCTTTATCATTGAGAATAATAAATATAATAAACCTATGCAAGTACACCATGAACTGGAATTTGCATTTTAATCTTTTATTTCTCAAGAAGCAGAAAAGATACCTAAGTAATTAGGTTTGAATGAATATAATTTTGTGTTCCGAAACAGGTTTAATTATTTGAGTGTCGGCGTAATCTTTGAGATGTCCGTACTAAACTACTAATTGATTATAAGATAGGGACTAACTTTTAAAATGTGCCGACCAATATACTATACATTTGAATTTTGATTTTTAATTGGATGTTTGTC
>JAJGRW010000816.1:230871-269181 GCA_025461045.1 Carex parvula
TGCATATATTATAATCAAGAGATATTTGGTCGGCTATATACTTTACTATTTCTAAGGATATTTGGAGTGGGCAACAATTTATACCATTATTATTGTGTTAACGAAAACAGAGAAGATAACAACGATAGGCTTTTATGTTATATTGTGAACAAACACGTTATCTTCTTGCCAATTACGTTGTTATTAGAGATGAAAACAGAGCAGATATATCTGATATGTATTTTGAAATTAAATATAGATAGATATATGATATTCAATATTTGCAATTAGAGATGAAAAAGAGGAAGTAATATCTGATAGGTATTTGAAATTAAATATAGATAGATATCTGATATTCAAATATCTGTACAATACAGATGTGGTTTTCAAATTTTTTAAATGTTCGTATTCGAATATTATAGATATACCATATAGCTTAATTAATATTATGAAAACAATATGTTATTAATCCTATAATTAGATAATATTATGAACTTGGTATTTTTAGTCCCACTAGTTCAAAAAGTTGTAAATTTCTATGTACTTATGCTATTTTTAATAAAATTCTATAGTTTGTCCTATGGAACATTTGTCTAATTAAAGCAATAAATATGTCTCAATTTATAATATATCTTGTTGAATATTTTTTTTCTTAGACTTATCCTCTGATATATATAGTAAATTTCTAATTCCATGTAAAATGAAAATGGATTGTGTGTAATGGACCAAGTTCAGCCACAAGAAATTATCGTTAAGCCAAGTGATATGTAGTCATGTCCATCATCCTTTTGCTTTTAATTCGTGGGTTTCTTTCTTTTAACTTTCTATCTCTCTTCTCCTCTTGCATTTATTATCCTGTTTACTGTTTACATCTTTCAATTTTACAATCTCTTAAGTTGACACATGGACGGTAGTACTGTATTTGAAGGTTCATCAAATGAAAAAAAGGAAAAAAAAAAAATGAAAAATAAGAGAGAGGAGAGATGGTGATTGATATTTGCATGAATAAAGACAAGAGCTTTGACCGGCACGGTCACATGGCTGACTTGTATTGTTTGCTTATTTTCACAACGATAGTTGCTAGCTACATTGTATAATTGGTTTTTATGTCATAGAAGTATAATCACATAAATGGTCCTATCTAAGCGTTTTTCTATTTTGATCCCCATAGAAATAGTTGTTTCAATTATGGCCCTCAAAGGTTGGGATTTGTATAATGATGCAATCCACCAAATATATATGATGAAATGATAAATTTTTTGCTCTTACCAATTTGTTATTGAAATAGTTAAAAAAAAATTAATCAATTTAGTTGAGTTGAGTGTAGTTTAGCAACTTATTTACAAAAAATCATGCCAATTTAATCATAAATGACACGTGACATATATGTAAATGTTGTTCTAATTTATTTTTAATTTTCCATTCCAACCATTTTATTTCACTATCAACCTTTTTATATCATTATCAACCATTATAATTAGGAAGCTGATATGAGTACCCGCACTCCAGTATCCGCATTGTACCTGCACCTTAACTGTCATATTTCTGACGATCTGTGAGGAATTTTACGAATCTAAAATCACGAACATCTTCTACGTAATTTTCTCTTTCAAATGAGATCCATGATGATGTACTTTTGGGCTCATCGTCACGCAAGTATTTATACCTATACTTGCAAGTATTTTTTACATATGACACTGGATTACATCTGAAAGTATTAATATCAAGTATTGTAAGTATTTATACCTATAAGGTCAATTATTTTTGTTAGAGGAAAGTTGACGCGGAGACTATTAGAAAATGTTGATGGGGGATACGGGGTCCCTACTACTTCATTAGAGGAAGGTTGACGCGGGAACAATTAGGGGACTAAAAAAGAGAATGATCATATCAAGTTACATATGCAAGTATTTATATCTTATTTTGCAAGAGGAGGGTTCAAATGCCTCCATCATGCCTCCATTTTCAAAAACTTTAATAACTCAAAATTTAAAACTTAAAAGTCAAAATAAAACCTTTGGATATGATCTACATCATTTTATCTATAAACGTGTAAAAAATTATGACATTTCAATTTTGTTTTGGTTGTCATCAAGAGCTTGTAAAAAACGTACTAATGTGGATAATTTTCAGACGTTGATTTTTTCAACTTATTGATTCACATAAAAACAAAATCGAAATGTGATAATTTTTTATGAGTACATAGATAACATGATGTAGATCATATCCAACGGTTTTATTTTGACTTTTAAGTTTTAAATTTTGAGTTATTAAAGTTTTTAAAAATGGAGGCATGGTGGAGGCACAAAAAATGGAGGCATTTGAACCCTCCTCATTTTGCAAATATTAATATTTAATGTTCCAAGTATTTATACCTATGAAGATTGACGTGGAGACGAGTGTGGAGACTGAAAAAGAGGGACCATATAATTAGTGGGGACCATAGTACAACCTTTCTCTAATTAGTGAGAACCGTAGTACAACCTTCTTCTATTATTGTTGCGGGTACAATGTGGATACTGGAGTGGAAGATTGAAATAATTATTCTTATAATTAATATGCATACCAACCATTATATCTATATTGGAATTCAGAAAATGTGCCTTCAGAATTCTCCTTAAAACCTATCTTCTTCCATAATTAGGTCACTACTATAGAAATCATATTTATCAGCTATTAAAATTGACATTTACCATCTGTCCTATTTAATAGAAAGGTTGCTGAAAATATGAACTTTTATAACCGGTTACAAACTGGTGTTAAAAATAATTTAAAACCGGTTTTTTATTATTAAATAACCGATGTTACAAATAGTTTTAACACCTTTTTTAATTAAATAACCAGTGTTAAAACTAATTTTAACACCGGTTTTTTTATTATTAAATAACCGATGTTACAAATAGTTTTAACACCGGTTTTTAATTAAATAACCAGTGTTAAAACTAATTTTAACACATGTTATTTTGGTTAAAAACCAGTGTGAAAAATATATAGTTTTAACATCGACTTTTTTATTGAATAACCGGAGTTAGAAATAATTTTAACACCAATTTGTATCAATTAACCGGTGTTAAATGGTTTTTAACACCGGTTATTTTGAAATCATTCATGTGCCTCAAATTTATTAACACAGGTGCTGCATGTTCAACAATTTGAAAACCTACTCTTGCTTCAAAAGAGATTAAAAATCTAAAATTTTGAGCTTGATCCTATCTTGCTAAATCATTTTAGTCTTGCCTCAAACTCATTATTCTGACAAGAAAGTTTGTTCCTGTATTGTTATAATCTTGTTGTTAGACATTGTTATTAAGTTATTGTTAAATTGAATAGATTGATTGTAGCCCATTGAACAATATAAGTGAAATGGACACATATATTGTAACATTTATCAATAAGTTGAAAAACCAACGTTCAGAATTTATCCACATCGGTGTATTTTTGCAAGTTCTTGATACTAATAAAAAACAAAGTCGAAATATCATGATCTTTTACATATGTATAGAGAAAATAATATAGATCATATCTAACAGTTTTATTTTGAAATTTAAGTAATAATTTTAAATTATTGTAGTTTCAAAAATAGAGACATGATGGTGGCACAAAAAATAAAGGCATTTGTACCCTATTTATCTTTATTTACTTTATATATTTACATTAAATACATTGCTACTTACATTATAAAAAAGTTCAACCAAAAAGTAATCGAAAATAAATTAAAAAATAACATGCACAATGTTAGAGCCTCGGCCTACAAGAAAATATACACAAAAAAAAAGAAGGAAAAAGAAATGCTCAACAGCATTTTTCTGATATGAAACTGACTATCTGAAGTAGGAATAATTCAGTGTTTAATCTACAAAGAACAGGCCCAACCCAAATCAGAGCCCAATTAATCAGCGATGGAACTCAAAGACAACTGACTCCGGCCCAAATTGCATATTCTAGCAATTTGGGTTACAAATGTACATAGTGAAACGAACAAAGAACATCTACATAGTTCTTTTCTTATATATATATATATATATATATATATATATATAGGTAATTCCACCCTTAATGAGCATATATATTCCCCAAGCGTGTGGCTGTGTGGGCTCCAAAGTAGGTGGTTAGTAATATTCCCTCCTACACGCTACAGTCCTACTTGGAGAGCTTACATTATCTAGAGCAGCTAGCATGCATCTGTTGAATCAATTTCTAGTGATTGGTGTGGCTTGACCTCTACTCACCACCCAAAAAATACCCACATTATCATGTCATTTCGTGTGGCTGTGTGCATGGGCTACTTGGAGAGCTTACATTATCTAGAGCAGCATGCATCTGTTGAATCTTCAACAGTTGATCAATTTCTAGTGAGAGGTGTGGCTTGACCTCTACCCACCACCCACATTTTTTCCCACATTATCTTCTCATCTCATACCATCTTTTTTCCAATTTTCTGAACTTTCTTCAACTCTCTCCAAAACTTGTTTCAAAATTAAGTGATCTAGAAACCAAAAAAAAAAATTAAGTGATCCAACTTTACTTCAACCATGGCTGAGGCGGCTGTTCTTACCTCCTTAGGGTGGGTGGCATCTCCCTTGATGAAAATAGTATTCGACAAAGCGCATCACCATCTCGGCACCGGCATCGAAAAAAGAAGGAAGAAACTTGAGGCCACAGTACTTCCTACCCTCTCGCTGGCAATTGAGAAAGCCGAAAATAGCCACAACAAGGAGAAGCTAGTGAACTGGCTCAGAAGGCTCAAGGATGCATACTATGAGGCTGAGGAAGCAATCGACCTATTGGAGTATGAAAAGCTTAAGCAAAAGGTAAAAGATGATGGAAAAACACTAAAACAAAAGGCAAAGAATGAGAGGGGAACCCCAATCAGTTTACCGTTAAAATTTGTACCCCGTATTAAGATTGCTTCGGATAAGTTAAAATATGGCTTATCTGTATTCTCTAGGCAAAACAAAATGCTAAAGCGTTGTATAGACAATCTTATTGAAATTGCAGAGGAGGCCAAGGATTTTCCTGATTTCTTAGGGGGCCCACAAAATGCTAATGGTAGTGATGCTGATAGGGAAACATACTCAGATCCGCACGTCAGAGTTTTCGGTCGTGAGATAGATAAAGATAAAATAGTTAGCTTACTCACGCAAAAACCATCAAATTCTGATCCTGGACCAAGCACTAGGCCAGCTTTCCCTATAATTGTTATTACGGGCCGTTCTGGTGCTGGGAAAACTGCACTTGCCCAGTATGTTTATAAACATATGGATGGACAGGAGCATTTTGATCTTCGTGTGTGGGTGTATGTCCCTCGCAAATTTAAGGCCACTGAGGTTATTAAGAAAATAATAGAAATCATCAATGGAGAAGAATGCATTAGTAATGAGGTTACATCTCTTGAAGCTCTTTCAAAAAGAATAAGAAAAATGTTAGGGTCTAAGAAAGTTCTACTTGTGTTAGATGATTTTTGGAGTGATACTGAAATTGTTTTTGAACAATGGGAGAAATTCGTTGTTGCTTAAGTAGTTGTTTACCAGAGACCAGAATTCTACTTACAACTCAATCCCAAAATGTCTCACAACTAGCTGTGAAAGTAGAGGTCCATGTTTTAAAGGAGTTAGAAGAGGGTCAATTTTCAGAACTCTTTATGCACCATGCCTGGCCTAGCAATTCTCATTTGCAAAAAGAGGAATTCGAAAAAATAGGTCAAAAAATAGCTGTCAAGCTAAAAGGAGATCCTGGTGCGGCAAAGCTAGTGGGTCGTCAGTTGAGAGAAAAACTTGACCTAAGGCATTGGGAGGAAACTGCAGAAAAAGATTGGTTGGGAGATAACATGAAAGCGAGGATCTGGAGCTATCAGCAGCTGCCTCATGATCTCCAACGTTGTTTTGCAATCTATAGCTTATTTCCAAAAGGCTTTATGATCCAAAGAAATTTTTTAATTGATTTATGGATGGCAGAAGGTTTTATAAGGCCAAGAGATAATGAAGAAAGGTTGGAGGATATTGGTGAAAATTACTTGGATGAGCTCGTATCGAGGTTTTTTATTGAAGAAGCTGAAGATAAAGAGGAAAAACGATACCAACTTCATGACCTGCTTCATGATCTTGCAGAGCGGGTTCAAGGTGATGATTTTATCAGAATAGACTCAACTAATTCCAGAGAAGTTTCTTCCCACATAAGCAACAAGTTATCTAGAAGTGAGAACATTCGCCACATCCTTTTGCCCTCAAGCATGATAAACGAACTAAAAGAAAAATTATGCCTCATGAACAATATACGCACTTTTTGGGTGGAACCTGATGGTAATATTGTCCCAAAGAATGTATTGCAAGAGATATTGAAACACATGGAAAAACTACGGGTGTTACATCTTTCCGAATGTGTTGATGATTTTCCAGACTCTATTGGCAATTTAAAACATCTCCGTTACCTCGGTATTTTTGGCTATGAGACTCTTAAGAAGTTTCCTGATTCCATTTGCAAACTTTACCACCTCCAAAATCTTGACCTGTCAAATTGTGAATCCCTACCCAAGGATTTTTGTAAACTCGTTAGCTTGAGGTGGTTTTTTTCAAGTAGGGAGACAAAGTCCCATATTTCTCATGTTGGAAGGCTGACGTCCCTCCAAGAGCTTAATCATTTCGTTGTAAGGAAGGAATGTGGGTATGAATTGCACCAGCTAGAAAATTTAAATCAGCTTCGAGGTGAAATGTGCATTGCAGGTCTTGAGAATGTAGCGAGTACAGAGGATGCTATAAAGGCCAATATGCAAAATAAAATGCATCTCACGACACTAGAATTTGAGTGGAACTCTGATGAAAGAGACACTAATAATGCTACATGTCTCTCTACTCCACATGTTGAATTATTGGATGCATTACAACCTCATTCTCGTATAAGTGGTCTGACACTTAAAGGATTTGGAGGAGATAGAATTCCAAATTGGCTCCAAAGTCAGAATTCACTAAAGCATCTCACGTCGCTAGCAATAATGGATTGTGATAAAGTAAAAGAAATCTCATCCATTCATGAATCACTTCCCAATTGTGAAAGACTTGTACTATGGGGGCTTAAGAAGCTTAATGAAATGCCTACCTTTCCACCAAATCTCACTTCTTTAGAGATCAGCAATATCCCTCAAGTTAGTTATTTCTCTGAGGATGATTTGTTGAAGAAGGAAGAAAGAAACCAATCCAAACATGAGCTCGTGAAGCAAATAGTGGGGTACCTGAAACCAGAGGATGTACTATTACACGTAAATTTTGAGTCAAATGTGAAGCTTTTTTTTGCTTCCGTGAAACACAGATTGGAAGGTGCATTTGATGATTCTCCAGATCTGCTTTTGGATGAGTGGGCAGAGATATTGACATTTGACCCTTGGAATAAAGATTATTCTCGAGAGCAGCTTTTGGATGCCTGGGTTATATTCATGCATTGCCACATGGAAACAATGTTCTGTAAAAAAAAAGGGTCCAAGTTGGTTTTACCGTGTTCACTCACTTACCTGGTGATATTATCATGTAGCATTACTGATGATGCATTATCCACCTGCATACAATTCCTTGTTTCCCTGTCTAAACTCAAACTATCTTTAATTCAGACAATAACCTCTCTTCCTCCCAAGGAAGTCCTTTGTTCATTGAAGCACCTCAATTCTCTTACCATTGAAGGATGCTATTTGCTCAGTTCTTTAGGAGGTATTGGAGCCTTGACCTCTTTGGTAGAGCTTGAATTAGAGAACTGCCCCAATTTGAACATATCAGATGATTCTTTGCCTTCCTCCTTGGAGATACTAAGATTTGAATATTGCTCAACTGTTGACGTTATTCATGCCCGTAATGTCTCAGATGTTATTCGTGCCCTTGATGTTGGTAACCTGTCTCTTCTCAAGGAGCTAATTTTAACGGGGTGGGACGGTCATTTGGAGGGATTGAATTCATTAACTGCACTTCACTTTCTATCGGTAGCGCACTGCCCCGCGATCAACCTCTCATCTCCCATGGACAAGTACAGATTTGCACTTAAAAATGTTATTGTTGATGACTTGAAACTATTGAAGTTGATACTATCCAATGAAACTATTTCCTCAATAGATCTTTTGGCAATTTTTTACTTTCAAGGAGATTCCTCAGATGATGAGGTTTTTCAATCTCTTACCTCTCTAAAACATTTGGGCTTTTATGGTTGCAAAACTACCCATCTGCCGAAGAACTTGAAAAATCTTGCATCTCTCCAGTATCTGAAGCTAGTTGACAGTCCAAACCTATGTAAACTGGAAGAACTACCCAGGAATCTTTGTGTTGGAAATTGAAAACTGTCCAAACCTTATATGTGAATTGGAAGAACTTCCCAGGAATCTTCGTGAGATGAAAATTAAAGATTGTTCAACTCTGACGGAGAAGTTCAAGAAGGGTGGCCCTAATTTCCAGGTCTGGTTCGACAAAGGACATACCATTGTAACATTTCCAACAGAAGGTAAGCTACTTTTGAGACCCCACAATAAACCACTTGTATTTTTAATTTTATGTCTTCTATTTATTGATGGATACGTCATTTTGATCAGTCCTTAGAGGGAAGGCATCATTATCTAAAATAAATGTTTTTAGCGCCCTCTATCCTTTTGGTTCGCCAAAGCATTTAAATTCCTGTTGTTTTTCTGTGACTGGAAAATCAATAATCTCATAAAAAAAACCTTATTGGTACGACCTTGGCACTTGACATTAAGAAGCATAATTGCCCATATTTTGGCAAAAGCTATAACTAACAGAGGAGACAAGGCATCCTCCTGGTAGCTGGTCTGGTTTTGTGCTGGACTGCTAGTATGGTTTAGCACTCATGAACGGTACCACTGTACCAGACCTCTTTTCCTTTTTCCTTTCTCATACTCTGATTTCTGATTTGTTGGTATACCGTGCTGATTCTTCCTTGGCCTTTTATTTTAAGTCTCAATGTGTTTGTTCCGAACTTGCAACTTGTATTCAGTAAATTAACGTTTACATATTTAAATATATATCTATTTTCATAAACACAATGGTACATTTATGTTGTCAGTAATTAATGCTGGCATTGCAATATTTATATATTATCAATTTGATAGCCATAAATTTTCTCTGCTATGCTAATCTTTTCTTCTCAACTCTGTTTCTTTTGCAGAAGGAACGTACCCTTTGTATTAGGCTCACTCTCTCGAGTTTCTTCTATGCTCTCTACATATCTCCAATTTTCCAATCCCCCATACCACCTCATCCACAAAAAAAGAAAAAAACCACAACAAAAAAATAAAAAATAAAACTAAGAACAAAAAAACTAAAAAAAAAAGCAAAAAAAGATTCTCCTTTGATTATCAGTACAAGAAATTTGTAGTATCCATCCTTTTTAAGTCCTTGTCTTATTTATTTGTATCTGGTACTTTTTTTGTTAGAGTGAATATTACTTTATATATCGTGTATGACTTTCTATGTTTTGATAAAGAGGATATATGAAGGTGTGCTGCTCATAAATTTGATCATCTGAAAATACTCTGTAATATTTTTTCTTAAATTAATAAAACTAAGGGAGGGAAGGGAGCTTCATGGGAGTGCTTGTGTTTGTGTTCTATTTTACATAATTCTAATATTTTTGTCACTGCCTATGTCCTATTTATTTGTATGTGGTACCTTTTTGTGTGTGTTGTATGTTTAATATTGTTTTGAGTTTATCAACTGGTGCTAGTCACTTTATGCGGTGTGCATTTTATATGTGTGTATTGTGAGTTTATTTATGTGGATATTTGTATGATAAGACTGCTTGTTGATTTTTATATGGGACAAATTTGGTTTGATATTTGTGGGACAAATTTGGTTTGATATTTGTGGGACAAATTTGGTTTGATATTTGTGGGACAAATTTGGTTTTAAAATATTATGACGAAAGTATTTATGCTTGTTAAGTTGCATGTGTGGATGTCATTGCAACTTTACCCTTTATTTTATTTTTTATTTTTATGGTCGCATTTTAATAAAATTTTCTGAGGTTATTTGCCCAACTGAACCATTTTCTTTCAAAGTCCTATCAATTATTATATTATTTTTTGCTAATTATGATGTGCCTTAATGAAATCCTTACTTTTCAATGAAATTTCAAATATTTCATGTCAAGTTTCTTCTTCTTATCTTCGGTACCAATTTTTTTTCAGTAAGTAGTTAAAAGTTTGTTTGATTTTAGGAGTTCTAGGAAGAGCTGTGATATTTAAATTTGACTATTCTTCCTAAATAATATAAGATAAAATGTGACATTGTTTAAGCTCCTTGCTTGATTTATAGCATAATAGAGACGGGAAAAATTCAATATTGACTCTACAAAGAAATGACAACTGGCAACAGAAATAGTAGAGAAGGGAACAATTCCCTCTTCACTCTTCAATCTACAACGAAAGAGGTCCAGCCCAAAGAGTTGTCAGCCCAAATCAGGGCCTGTTGAATCATCTACTCATACAAATCAGGGCCCATATTGAATTTATCATTTCTGAGCAGTGCCAGTGCCCAGTGAGCACAGATGGATGCACTTTAGGAGATTAATTCAAATAGATGGACAGCTGTCATGTCTCCATCTCGGAAAGATTTATCAGACTTGTTGGTTCCGTGTAAGCTAACTTCGGGAGATTATTGTATTGTATTTTTTTTTTGTTTTTGATGAAAGTGTATAGGGCGGAAATGGGAAATAAAATATGATGAGTTAAAATTTAAGAGTAAAATATAATTGTATAATTATTTTAAATATATGAATATTTTTATAAATTTTTTAAATAAAAGTTAAAAGAAAAACAAATTATGGAAATTATTTTAGGTCAAAGGCATGCAAGTGTCTTCTCTTGAGCCTATGTGGCTCCGCCACTAGTAATCCTCACCGATTTCCAATGAAACAAGATTATGAGACTATGCTGGTATCAAACTGGTATCATGATTACATATTAATTTATTGTAATATTATATCTAGAGTGAGGTTGTGGTACTATGCATAACACACATAGGTCTGTACTATGGGTCAAGATCTCAAAATTTAAATTCCAAATGGTTGATCGGAACGCTCAATATGATCTCTATATGAAAATTTACTTTGAAACCAAATTTTACATTTTTTTTAAAACTTTTTACTATTTTTCTAAATTGGTAGAAATTCACTTCATAATATTCTTGGTATTTTTTTCTACCTATCTAAAAATATAGTAAAAAGTTTCTTGAAAATATAAAATTTCGGTACCAAGTGCATTTGACAGCTCTCTACCAATGAGAGTTCGAGACGGTTCTTTTTTTTTTTAAAGGTCAGAGGCTTTTGGTCCTAACAATTTCATTGAATAAAGAGTATGTACAGCTATGGTTCTGAAAATCGGAATAAGTCATTTGACTGTAGAATGGAATCGGATCAATCGGTCGAAATTGGTAGAATCGGATTGGAGACGATTTTTTTTGACAGAAGTGTGTTTTGTACTAAATTTGTCAAAAAAAATCCACTCCAACAGTCATATTTATAGTGTATTACTTATAAAATTAATATTTATCTAATTTAAAAATTAAATAGAATATTCCATAAAATAATAAAAAAGCTTAATAAATAAAAAAAGACAAATAAAATGTTTAATTTTAACTTTTACATTTTCTATTTTATTTTGTTTGCATTAATTTACCTTCATAGAAAAAATTAATACCTTCGTATAAACAATTAATATTTTATTTTATAAACAATTAATATTTATTTTGCTTAAGTAAAAATAAAAAAACAAAAAATAAGTTACTATTGTCAACAACTATATGCACCGTTTACTTTAGTTAAATAAAAACAATAATCCTATGAAATTTCAAATATTTCATGTCAACTTTTTTCTTTTTAGTTTGGTTAACCAAAATTTTTTTAGGAAGTACAGATAAAAGTTTGATTGTTTTTAGGGGTCTTAGTAAGAACTGTGGTATTTTTACTATACTTCCTGCATAATAAAAGAAGATTGAGGCTATGGTATAATGCATAATGCAGATTGGTTCACACTGTAGATCATTATTTTTGTTTTCAAAGTCCTAACAGTCAATTCAAACCGTTCAATATGATCTCTATATGAATATGTAGTTTCAGATTATTAGAATTGTTTTACTATTTTTTTTAGATAAGTAAAAAATCATTGTTTTTTTTGGTCCACAAATGTGAGATCAAGTGATTTTCTACCTTTAATTCTAAATAAATACTAAAAAGTAAAAAAAAAATCTAAAAAAAAATATAAAATTTGATTTGCAAGTACAATTTCATATAGAGAACATGTTGAATGATTAAAATCGACCGTAAGGACTTTTAAAATTAAGATAGAGTCCATAGCAAGAGCCAATATACGCTATAAATAGTACCATAATCTAACTCAAGAAGAGAAATAAACTTGAGATTGTCACGACTCCTTGCTTGATTTATAAGATAAGAGAGAGTGGAACGAAATCAGTACAGTATTGTACAAAAAAGGCCAATTTATTTCTCTTCAATCTAGAACAAAAAAGGCCCAGCCCAAACCCAAATCAGGGCCCATAATAAATTTATCATTTCTCACAAGAACCCTTCCAGATCGATCTATTTCTAGTGTGCGTCTCTCTCTGCGGCCGCCATGGCTGCTTCTTGCGATAGCTTCCTCCAATGGCGAATCATCTCCTGTCGATTCTTCCTCTTCCTTATCGAATAACTACAGATTCTTCCTCTTCCTTATCGAATAACTACAGATTCTTCCTCTTGCTCTTCATCTCGAGTGGTGACAAGTAATCTACGAACGGAATGAAAGATTAGTTGTTACCACTCGAGATGAAATCACGTCAATTGGAGAAGTTATCTGACGAGGATGGCTGGTTCTTTTTAATCAATCAGGTAGCACTGCAAACTATTATGGTACTTCATAAATTTCTCTACCAAATTAATTACCAGAAGCCTACCTACCTCGATCTGATGAGTGATGAGGTGTTGCCGATTAGAACTGGTCTTGCATTTAGAGCTGGTATGCTTTCCGTCTTGTACTGAAAATTTGCCTGATTTCGCACAAAGTTAGTATCAGTTTGTCCGGTACCAGACTAGGTGTAGCACTGACTGCTTTTGGTGTGAGAGATAATTGAATTGAATTAACTTAATACTTGCAAACTTTTGAATGTCCCCGTCCCACTACTGTCAGAAAAGGGGCAACATTCAATACCATCTCTAATTTTCCATCATCTGAGCTGAGAGCTGATCTCTTTGCATCTCCCTAGGCGTTGTCAGAGCTGTCCACACTGGTAAAAATTCTCTACCAATATCTTATCAGAATAGTATAATAAAAACCAGTGGAGATGGAGATCTCTTGTCGATTCCTCCTCTTCCTTCTCTGAAAACCAAGCATTTGTTGCTACGATTGTAGATTTTGTTGAAGCTGGATAAAGTATACTGATTAATACCTGTGATAATATAATTCTGATTAATACCCATTGATTGCTAACAAGAATATGCTGATATAAATATGACAATAATTATTATATTTGCAATTGAACCCAACAATTTCTGAGATAACTGATAGCTCAGTGTTGTGGCTTAAGTATACTTCATACTATATTAATAAATTTGTCTCAATCCGCGGATCATTAATTGGTAAAAGCTGTGTCGAGACTCACACGACAGTCGATACTCAGGATTTCCCACACTAGAAAAAGGAAAGAAAAAGCAAATGGTAAGTGACGCGTCATTTGCAAATCATCCAAAAAACAATTAATAATGCTGGGCGATCATTGGAAATGTGATTCACGTAGGCTTTTTTATCTAAAAATTGCAATACTTTGGGTATGAATTATAGAACTATTATCTTGATCATAGAAGGAAAAATCGGCTTTCCGGATTGTAATCGGCCGATTAGGATCGGAATCGGGCTGTACAGATTCGATTTCTGGCTGAATTACATGGTAGGCGATTTTTTCGTTGAATTTCATACAAAATGGTCCGATTCCAGTCAAATTTCAGCCGAAACGGTCTCATTCCAGTTAAATTTCTGCCGAATCGGTCTTATTCTGGAAAATTCCAACCGTTTCAGCTCCAAATATTCTTTCCCAAAAACTTAACTAAAAATTGTCCCCGACGGGACTCGAACCCAAGACCTGCGGTGTGTTCATAGTGAACTTTACCAATACAACTGCTCATTTTTGTTCTTAGATCATGTAACTATAATACTTAAACTATACTTTGGTTAAGTCCGTTTATTCTTCTTCCTTTTAATTAGAAAAAAAAAAAAAATCAAGTTTGTAGGACGAAATTTTAAACTTAACCCTTATTATTGCCGGATTTTGGTAGCTTGACAGACAAAAATAATTAGATGAATGAATGTCTAATAAGAAGAGATTCCAGGGATATATAAGCAATTTCACCTTTGCTTATGGAGTCTCCCGGCATGTGGGCTCCAAAGTGTGTGGGTATTCAAGTAAATTCCCTACTACAGTAGCGTGCATGCAGTAGCGAAGTATATATGCATGTGATTTGATTTTATCAATGAATCTTGTTTATATATCTTCAACGGTACAACTTCTAAGGACTTCCTGACTGGTGTGGCTTCACCTCTTCCTACCACAGGCTGTGCTGCACAGCATAGCCAGTGAAAATCTCTGTCTCACGATTGATTAGTTCTTGTCAGTGCTTTTTCGCATGCAGCACATGTTACCATTTACTGCTTGTCCTGTGAACACATTTCTTTGTTTGCCAAACTAAAACACATTTCTAATTCTGAGGGAAAAAAAAAAACAAGAGAAAAAAGAAATGATCATTAAATAATGGTACTATATTTTGGGACAGTTGGCTTGGAAGAAATGATCCCATTTTTAATAATGGTAATATTAGGCCTATACAACAATTAGCAGCTAAAATTGTAGCACTTACTAATTTTTTGGTGTAAATGCAATAATGATTCTTCTTTATTAAAGCTTTCACTTATTTTTCCTTGTGATTTAAAGGATATTATGATCACTATGGATCAAGACCAGAACTCTTCCGAGGTGGAGCTTTCAGAGGAGGGAGAACCTCCAAATTTGTAGGAAGTTTGGTTTGGAAAAATGAAAATAAATAATTGTTTTTGAGTTGTTGCATCCTATGGTTTTATGCTTTTTTTCTTCTTTTTGTGAACTTACATTTATAATTGTTTTGCACTAGTTTTAGATGCCTTAGAGAGGGATTTGGATATGCTGGCACTATATATATGGACATGTGATCAACTTATGCATATTTTGCTTTATGTGATTGTTAGACTTTGTTTTAGTTTGTTGGTTTGTTGGTTTTCTTTCTTTAGCCATTGTTGCTTATTTGGTTGTTTGTAATAATGGATGTAGAACTTATGTGAGATGGTACCAGCTTGGTATGTCACAGAACCTTGTGATTTTCTTTAATAGAAATCGGTGCCATAAGACCACTTTTATTCAAAAAAATAAATTGTAAAATTTCAAATTGAACATGTAATTAAAAAAATAGCCACATTTGAAACTTAGGAAAGATTTAATTTCGGTCCACTCATATTTTCTGTTGAAAAAAATAAAATAAAACGAGGTAATTAGTATGGCACAAAGTATAAAAATATTGGCACTTGGTTAAATATTCATCATTTATGACTTTTTAATTTGTACAAAGTTCGTAAACTTTTTCATAAAAATATTGGCACTTTATTAAATATTCATACTGCACGAAATGTTCGATATTGCCACTTTGTTTTATTTTTACAGAAAAGATATAGTTTCAAAATTAATTAAAATTGAGAAAACTATTTTGTATATTCATGAAAAATAGCAAACATTAATATGAAGTAAGAAATTATTTATTAATTTGAAATTGATATTGAAAACTGCGAAAGTATTAAAATAAATAAAAATATTTAAACAAGGATAAAAATGTTAACTTATAAAGATTATTGTCATTGATTGCATATTTCAAGAGCTGACTTGTTATAATCAAAAGTCTAGAAGATGAAATTATCCCTTAAAGAACTCAACGAGCGCTATTGGCTCTTCATTCATGGGCCTTGATTTAGAATTTCAACACTTGAAAGACTGGGAACTAAAATTCCAACTCTTCTTCTTCATTTTAAATAGAAAATAAAAATAAAAATCAAGTTTATAGGAATAGGATGAAATTTGAAATTTAATCCTTATTATGGCCGGATTTTGGTAGTTTGACAGAATAAAAACAAGTAAATGAATAAATGTCTGAAAAGAAGAAATTCCAAGGGTATATAGGCAATTTTCCTTTAATTATGGAGTCCCCACCACTCAGCATGTGGGCTCCAAAGTGTGTGGGTAGTCAAGTCCAAGTTAGAAAATTTAATCAATTTTATTTTCCAAGACCAAGAGTAGTTGGCAGTTGGACTGTTGGAGATGGATAATAATTAATGCTCATTAAGATATATATATATATATATATATATATATATATATATATATATATATATATATATATATATATGAGGAGGGATCAAGTTACAACAAATTTGAGTTACAACAAAGTTACAACAATCATTTTTTTCATTTTTAAAGTCCAAATCGTCGATCCAAACCGTTCAACATGATTATCTAAATAAAATGTGCTTGCAGATCAAATTTTACATTTTTTTGAATTTTTTTACTGTTTATTAAGATGGGTACAAAATTCAATGGTCTGAATATGACTATTTTTTGTAAAATAATTAATAAATAGTAAAAAATTAAAAAAAATGTAAAATTTGATCTGGAAGCACATTTTATTGTTGAGATCATGTTGAATGGTTTGGATCGACGATTTGGACTTTGAAAATGAAAAAAATGGTTGTTGTAACTTTGTTGTAACTCAAATTTGTTGTAACTTGATCCCCCCTCTATATATATATATGAGCAGGGTTCAAATGCACCCAAATTTCTATGCTCCCAATGCACCCAATCCTTATCTCTCTATTTTCAAAGTCCAAACAGTTGATCCGAACCGATCAACATGACTGATCACTCAAAAGAGAGCAATGTTTCTTTTAATATTTATAAACTCGGAAATGCTATCGGTTCGGACTGCAAGCGCACAATCCTATCGAGTAGTATATTCGAGGTCGGTCCACAGGGAATATTGGTTCAGTGCTTTGAGCGATCGAATCACAATCTTTCGAAAGGCTAGACGAAATCTGAAAATTGAGAGATGTTGTTGTGATCAATGTAAATTAGGAAGCAATTAAAAGTAATTAAAATAAAGATAGAGATGAGAATTCCTAGGGTTTCAGCACACCATTGCTACTCAATCCGCCTTGACAATATATTCCTGTTGCGTCTGATTTCCTGTTGTTATTTTATGAAAGACACTACATAGGTCACTGCGATTTATGTTACGCAAGAATGACAGATCTTTCATCGAGATTCTACATAGGACACTGCGAGTTTCCTTACGCAAATGACTGATCTCTAAAAACTCCAAATTACTACACAGATCACTGCGATTTTCCTTACGCAAGTGATGGAATTTGATACGCGTTTTGTTGGTCTGGTTTATGATTTTCCCGCTAAGATTTTCTTCACATAAACCTAATAGATCTTAACGAGGCTAATTCATACAAATAGTTTCTCTTACCACTAAAGTACTGTCACTACCCTAACGGACTCAAACTAGATCATTGAAGTTAGATGAAGAGATAGTAAATCACAAAAGCATTTAGATTCAACAACAATAAATCATAATCAACAGAAATATATATATCAAAATATCAAGAGTAACAAGGTTTACTGCCTAGCCCTAAGAAAAGGAACTTAGCCGCGAAACGGCATTGTTACAAGCACTCATCTCTTCTCTCTTTAATCAAATCTAACCCTAATTACAAAACTCTGAACCAAAACTAACTACAAAACTCTCTTCTCTTTTAGCCGCAAAATGGCATTGGTTCACAGGGAATATTGGTTCAGGGAATATTGGAGGTTAACAAAGCAAAAGTCGAGGTAATTGAAAAACTAACTCAACCAACATGTGTTCGTGACATTCGCAGTTTTCTTGGTCATGCAGGTTTTTATCGAAGATTCATCAAGGACTTCTCAAAAATTGCGAAGCCACTCTCAAACTTGACCATGAAGGATGCCGAGTTCATCTTCGATGGGAAATGTATCGAAGCATTCAACACACTCAGGAACGCATTGATTTCAGCCCCAATTCTCCAACCACCTGACTGGGACCATCCTTTTGAAATCATGTGCGATGCAAGTGATTACGCGGTAGGAGCAGTCCTGGGACAGTGGAAGGATAAGAAGCCCTATGCAATCTATTACGCGAGCAAAGTTCTAAATGAAGCCCAATACAATTACACAACAACTGAGAAAGAACTACTCGCAGTAATCTTTGCAATTAACAAATTTCGATCTTACCTTGTAGGTTCAAAAGTCATCATCTACACAGATCATGCAGCAATCAAGTACCTCATCAACAAGAAGGACGCAAAACCTAGACTCATCCGATGGTACTTCTACTACAAGAGTTCGACATCGAAATTAGGGATAAGAAGGGCACAGAGATTCGGTAGCCGACCACCTGTCAAGACTGAGACAACCAAGCGAGAATGACCAGCCGATCGATGATTCCTTTGCTGACGAACACCTCTACTCTGTAGAGATAAGCAAACGGCCATGGTACGCAGATCTGGCCAACTACATCGCATGCGGGGCCATCCCATCCGACATGACATTTCAACAAAAGAAGAGATTCTTGGCAAATGCTAAACATTTCTACTGGGATGATCCCTACCTCTTCCGCCTTTGTGTAGACGGAATACACAGAAGATGCGTCACACACGAAGAATCGAAAGGCATCATCCATGACTGCCACTCCTCGCCATACGGTGGCCATGCATCATTCCAAAAGACAGCACTGAAAATCCTTCAAGCAGGTTTTTATTGGCCTGACATCTTCAGAGACGTTAAAGATTATGTCTCCCGCGGTGACGTATGTCAACGGATGGGAAACATATCTAAACGCTATGAGATGCCGCAAAATTCAATCCTAGAAGTAGAGATTTTTGATGTTTGGAGAATCGATTTCATGGGTGGAAGCAATTCCAGCACTCTCAGCAGATGCAAATGTAGTCAATAGAAAAAATGGGTGGAAGCAATTCCAGCACCCTTAGCCTTTCGACCGTCCGGGCACCGAAATTGACCTCCTCCTCCACCTCCAACTGTTAATAGAAAAATTAGTTATAGCAAAAGAATTAGTGATGTACACAAAGTTTTTAACACGCTTGAATTACACAAAGTTTTAACGAAAGACTCTTACCATTTCCTGAGTCACGGGACGGGCTTTTTGATGTAGTACTATCTTCCCGTCAGCGGTTAACTCGGACCTTGCCATCGTCCAACCTTGGCCCCTAGGATTTCTGATCCTAACCACAGGTGAGTCAGAATCTTTGTTCATCTCTAGTATTTTCGCCCATTCTTTCGACTTACCCTCGTAACCACCTGACCGCAACTTGTGCGGATACTTGTTCATGGCAACGATCCTCCTGCCCTCGTTCCTTTTTTTCTACAAACATCAAAGTCAATTAGCTTTAGGAATATAATTCAAATCGAGAAAGGAAAAAAAGTAATTTGCTAAATTTACATACCCTGAACTCCTCTGTGCTCTTTAAAGCTTGATACCCCTCCCACACCTCTTGGCTCAGCCAATGATAGTATCCTACCGCGTTTTTCAAGCATAACATTTGATTTGTAACGCAAATTTGCTATGTTTTTTTTGTTAAAGCATAACATTTTGATTTTGAATGCAAATGTGCTATGTTTTTTTTTTCAAGCAGAATATTTTGATTTGAATGCAAATATGCTATTTTTTTTGTTGGGCGCAGAAAGTTGCACAGCGGTGGAAGGTGTGTGCATGTATTAAATGCCTCAGGGTTCAATGCTCAAGACATGGGAGAGAACATCGAATTTGAAACATTTATTTTCTTTCTACAATTCCTTCGGTTCACCCTCGACAGACCTACTGTTCATAATCAGTCTATCGAGAGAGTTTATTGATTGTGGGAACGTTTAACTCCCAGCGGGCGCAAGCCCCCGCTGTTAATTACATCAGATGACCCTTCCAAGCCATACTGAATACCTCGTCCATTCCGGGATTTGTGCCTATTTGTTGTGGATTGAATAAAGGGGCTAAAAGGAGACTCATTTATAGATTCTGGTATTGATTTGGTTTTCTATGCATTCGGATATACATGTATATGTAGTTTCTTATTAAAATTATATTTTTGAAGTAAGAATTTGGATATTTGAGAAGTTTGTATGCATTATTTATTTGTATTTGGTTCATGACATATTTATTTATATTTTTGTTAATTATTTCCATGTTATTGAGAAATGGGATAATTTAATTTTGAAGAAAGGGTATTTTTGTCATTTCAGGATTTGGCTGATGCTTGAACATGTTTAATTTGGATTTTGAAAGATGAAGAATTTGATTTGGGTCCATTTGGAGGTGGTTTGAGTCGATTTGGACTTAAGATGAAAAAGTTATGCTTGAAAGGGACTAAGAAGGACCTATTTGTAAAGATTTATATTTTTATCAAGGGCTTATTTACAAGGTTGAAAGGGTATGGATTGATAATTTGGATTCGAAATGGGGTTTTATATGAAAATTAGGCTTCTTAGGGAGTTATTTGAGAGGGTTTTGATATGTCAGGGGCCTTGTTGTAAATTTGTAGGGACTGTTATGTAAATATTAAAAATTAGAAAGGGTTTCATTGTAAACAAACTTTACTTTGAGGATTTTATTTATTAGTTGGACTTTGAGATTGACATTTTGGGCTTTTAAGATGTGTGCTTTGGGCTTTCGAGATTTGTTTGGATCATTGGATTTAAAATTGGGCTTTGAGATTCGGTTGAAGAGTTTTAATTATTAAACCAATGCTATTGATGAGTGGGCCCTGCAAGGCAGTGGGCCATCGACCTCTTGATTTGTGCTTTGCTTTGAGATTCGCATTTCTATTTTAAACTTCATTTTGGCGCCAGAATCAAAAGGGATCAATTTGCTTTAAGATCCGTGCGGCTGAGATTTGGTTCGGGTTTCAAACCCGAACTAGGGTTCAGATCGGTGGCCACCTCCGGTGATATTTCCGGCCACGGCAGGGTGAAAGGAGGTTACCATTGTTATCGTCTGGACGTCAGGAGTGGAATGCACCGATTGTCGGTTACCCCCAATCACCGGAGATGGCAGTTTGCCATGGAACTCCGCCGGGGCCTCCGGTTTTGATTTTTATTTTATTTCTTTCGAATTAAGTTGTGTTTTCATCCAATTATTTGGTCATTGAGTGTCATCATAACATATAGAAACTCTATTCATCTTCAATTTCATTTCATCTAAAGGTTTGAGAATATTTCAGATCCGAGTCTCTCGGTCTAGTACCAGTCTGGTACCAATTCAATACCGGTTTTGAGTAATGGACCTTTATAAGACATGATTGGAGTATCAGAGATATGAATTGAACCTCTGGAACTTGGCAAAGTGATCCAGACCTATTATTCAAGATGAATTTCTATTTTTAGGTATTAGTGGAAGCTGATTCATGAGATTTTAAATTTTCAGAAATCGAATTAATTCATAAATTTTGGTTTTGGTTAAAGGTCATAAGATCTTTTGTTACTAATTCATAAAAGGGTATGTATATTATGTTCAGGATGAATTTCAAGATTTTTAGAATTTTATTTCTATTTTTAATCATTTATTTCAGTTGAGGGGGGGCAGTGGAGGTAATTTTCCAGTTTTAATTGCTCATTTTCTTTTCATTTAAAAGCTGAACTTTGAAAATTCATATTAAATTGAAATAAAATCAGAAAAATATGAAATTTATGTCTATTTTGTGTATTTTGAAGTCTTCTATTTAATCATGATGTTTGTTCCTCAATTTGGTTTTCCAGTCATTCAGTACTACCCATTTACCAGCAGCAGCTCCATTTTGTCTAAATGCTGATCTTTCTGTTTCTTAAACCTGAACTTTGAAAATTCATATAAAATCGAAATAAAATCAGAAAAATATGAAATTTGTGTCAATTTTTTGTGTTTTGAAGTCCTTTACTTGACCATGCAATTTATTTTTGGGTGACTTGTGCTGTCCAGTTTGCAGACAGGGGTCAATTCTGGCCTTTTAGGATGCATCACTGTACCAATGATCTTTGCTATGCATTTCATTGCTGAACTTGGACTTGGTATTGTACCAGAGACTGGTACAGGGGCATTAAAGCATGGTAGAGGGGCTGGTTGAGGTCAGAACATATTTTATGAGCATGAAAGTCATTGTTTTTGCATTAGTAATGGAAAAAGAAAATCAAGAAAGCTCCAAAAATCATCTTAATGTTTTTGAGATCATGAAAGACTGTCAGATTTGGGAATTTGCAGGGAAGCCCCTGATTTTGCTAAAATTGTGCATTATGTGGTCTTTTCACTTGATTTTTGGACAAGATCATTAAGACTTCATTGAGTAAGAATACAAATAGCTTAGGACAGCCATAGCTGATGCTTATTTGTATTTAAACCCTTGGTCTTTCACTATTTACATAGAGGTCTCTTAGATTTCTTTGAGTAGTGTAATCTAGTACACTCATCTATCAAAGAGAAATCAAGATTCCTTCTACATAACTAGGTCCATTTGGTCATTTAAGAGGAATTAAAGAGGGAGACCAGCCGGCTCAACCTCTCTAACCCTTGTGTGCATTTTTTTTTACTTAGTCACTTTTAATTCTCTCTAATTCTTTATTAAAATAACTAAATAACTCCAATACAAGAGGAGACCAGCCGGCTCAACTCTCATATTTTCATCATCTAATCACTTTAAAAAGAATTAAAGAGGTTGATTTAAAGGCATCAAAGACTAAAAGAAGGAAATGTCAAAAGTTTGCATCTTTTTATACTTATATTTTTATTATGTGCTAAATATTGATAATTTTCAAATGAGAACAGATCCTATTAACTAAAGAAATCAACAAACTCCTTTTTTTTTTTAATTATTTAAAGAAACAGTAAAGGTAAAAACAAAGGTTTCTTTTTTTTTTTGGTTTGATCATTAGACTAAACGTATTTAGCTCATTAAGAAACAAGCTCAAACATCATATAGTCTTCTCATGTCATCTATTTTAAAAGCTCCAAACAAATAAGAAAAGGAAACAAAAGAGAATCAAAACCCGAAAACAAAGTAAAAAAGGAAGAAATGCATGAATTTCAAAGAACTTTATTTCATGAGAAGAGTACATTGCTTGGCTCTTTAGAGCCTACATGATTTAGACACTAATTACCTAGTATTTTTGCTACTGTTAAGAAGAACAAACTTCTTCTTTTCTTTTCTTTTCCTTTTGCTAGCTAGCCTATTAGAGAGAGGGAAAATTTGTGTGTTTTTTTGGTGTATCTTCGGTGGCCGTGTGTTTTTTTCTCTATCTGGTGTGTAGTTGTCTATTTCTTCATGGTTTGGGGTGCCTTATATAAGGCAAGGGTTTAGGGTTTCGGTTTGATGCTGCTGATGTGTCCTTCATTATGCACACCACCTATTTGATCAAGGGTCTTGATCTTTTCATCACCATCCATATGTTCTGTTGGCTAACGAACATCCAGTAGCATTTGAACATGTCATTAATCCTTTGTTAAATCCTTCTTAGCCCTTGGATGACCTCGAGAGTAGTGCATGGTATCCTCGACCCTTGATTTACTGCCATATGAAGAATGGAAGGTTGTATTGCATGCTCCAGCCTTCTGGAGAAGATTCTCCTATTTTGGCATTACCCTATGGTCACTGGGCACGTGTCCTAGAGACCAGCCAGCTGCTCACTAGCTGTTGAAGATGTGTTGTGTTATGCCGGGTTAGGCTTTGAGTTTAACGTGTGCCATCTTATTTTTTATGCTTTGAGACACGAGAATGCGGCAGATAGCATCGCCATGCATAGTTAATCATGTGCTAGGGGACACCACACCCTTCCTGCAATGAATTTGGCAGGTTTCGGGTACACCTGATTCGGCACAGAACCTCATTCATGAACCGCATTCAATTGGGGCCTTCCCCTTCGAATTGACACCTCTACTCACATTGTATTAGTGTCTAGAGACGATCTCTTGAACTAATTTCTAAAATGTCGACTTGAGTTAAATAATCCGAGTGACACTTCCTTCCTCTTCTCGGGCGAATTTAGCTTTATACGAAACTCCTTCTGTCAATCTCTAAACACACATTAGTCAGAGAGGAGAGGTGCTTCAGCTTGGGCAGGAGCTTGCGGCTTAATTCCTTTCATTCTGCCCAAATTTCTTTGATTGCTTCGGCACGAGACAGAGGAGAAGAAGAAGAAGATGGCTGACAAATAGGACCCACTGTCAGCCTCTCTAAGACACCGTACTGTTCTTCTTTTTTTATTTTTTTTATTTTTATTCTTAGTTGCACTCGGTGCTTTGTGAGCCATACAAAGGTTATAGTGCGGAACACGATGCTCTAAGTCTATCTAAACCGAAGGGGTCACCGAGCGCGGGGCGCTGTTTCTTTTAATTTGTGTCCCACAGTCGCATGCATCCGGTTTATCATGCACCGAAACACTGTTAAGCTTGGTCTATGGATTATGCTTCCTTACACCGGGTTCAGGGAACGTGAGGGGGTCGAGCGCTGAGGCGCTGAAATTTAATCTCGGGTGTAGGGTTTGGCTGAACCTGGCACACCATGAACCGTACAGCTGGTCATTCGGTCTACAGAACCTTGTCTGTCTGGACCAAGTTTAGCTGTCTTCAATGGCCAGCGAAATTTATGTAGTGTCGCTGATTTGTGGGCCCATGGTGGGGAGTTCTATTTGTGTACTCCATTTTGTACCCGAATTAGTTAAGGGTAATGGCTATGGGTACACAGTGCCATGTGGCTCCAATCAGAGTTCTCTATTTTGTAAATTTGATACATCCTCAACCATTTTGAGTTAGGAAATGTGCCTTTCACCAAAATTCATGATATTTCGAGTAGATTTTAATCATGAACTTGATATAAAGATTTCATTTCCTATTTTGGGGTGTTGTGCCGAATGAAAACAGGATTGATCTTTAGTTGACCAACTTGTGTAGTTAAATGGTATTTTTGCCCAAATAACTAGATTCTAACTTTTTAGGGTCAAACATTTTTCAAGAAAAATATTTTGATTTTGAACACAAATTTACTATATTTTTTTTCAACAGAACATTTTGATTTTGGACACAAATTTCCTATGTTTTTTTTCAAGCAGAACATTTTGATTTTGAACACAAATTTCTCATGTTTTTCTTCCAGCAAAACATTTTATTTGGAACACAAATTTACTATTTTTTTCAAGAAGAACATTTTGATTTTGAACACAAATTTTCCTATGGTTTTTTTCAAGCAGGAGATTTTGATTTTGAACACAAATTTTCTATATATGTTTTTTTCAAGGGGGACATTTTGATTTTGAACACAAATTCGCTATGTTTTATTGAAGCAGACATTTTGATTTTGAACACAAATTAGCTATATTTTTTTCAAGGAGAACATTTTGATTTTGAACAAAAATTTGCTATGTTTTTTTCAAGCAGAACATTTTGATTTTGAACAAAACTTTGGTATGTTATTTTTCAAGTTGAACATTTTGATTTTGAACACAAAATTTGCTATGTTATTTTCAAGCAGAACCTTTTTATTTTGGACGCAAATTACATTTTAATTTTGAACACAAATTTAGTAAAAGTTAGTTATGGTTAATTAATATCTAAGTTTCATGCTTATACGAGCAAACAAAACATGTTAATTGATGCAAAGTCTACTTTTAACACATCAACTATTGGTAACATACATCTCAAAAAATAAATAAAGATAAAGTGACGTCTTCTAAGCCTAGTAACAATTGGGCCAGGAGATGGAGATAAATTACCAGAATGGCCCTCTTATAGAGAGAGAGGTCCAGTGACCAGTGGGGTCCCATGCTTTTTTGTTTAAGCCTACATACATAGGCTGCACTTGCAAAGGCCTTCTTAATTGCTTCTACAACATGTTCACCATATCCATCCATCCATGAACAGGGTCCATGACGCCTAGCTCACATGATGAACCAAGCAATTTCTCATGATAGAGCTTTCAGTGTACAATTAATTAATTCCTCTCCTTCATCATTGCTTTTCTTGCTACATCGGATTCACCAATGACTTTCGACTTCTGGCTCTATTTCTTTCATTCTTTCTTGATATAACCCTCCTAAAGATAAAGATAGAATCCCTCTTTCTTGAGAAACTCAGTACAGTGCCTACTTGACAACATAGTAACATTAAATATTGATATTGATATTAGCATGTGCACAAATCCTCAAGTGATATCATATAATAGGTCTGATTTTTGTGTGTGTGTGTTCTTTGGAGCTGTAATTATCAGTGATATCATATAACATCGATCATCATAAAATATAACATAACACTTAAGTCGGATTTCCGACTAGAGGAAATTAATTAATCTGCATTGTTCTGCGTTAAACCTGAAACGATCAACATTTGAAATGACCAATAAAGAAATGACATATTTAGCAAAAGAATTTCCAAGTATAACTAATGCCGCCTGTTAGGTTCAAAAACATCAAAAAGATTGACAAAGACCTCTGTTGAGCTCCCAATTATGACTGAATAAACCCACTCATTCGTCAGTTCTAAATACTTATTGGAAAAAGTTACAAAAATGTCACTAATTTTGATTATTTTGTTATTTAATGTGCTGCTTTTTCGAACAATTTCTCTTTGTAATTTATACTGCAAATGTAATTGATATTTGTATAATAGCTTTTTTTAGCAGATTTTGATCTTTATTTGCATGTTCAGAACAATATATAGAACATATAAATATATGGCAAACTTTCAAGTTAACGAAAAATATCATGAATATTATAAGAACACAACATACAAAAAATGCCGCGCTATTTATAATATAGAATATCTTTGATCTTTGTCTCCTTTTTTTTCTCTTACCATTTAATGGGTTTGCTTGTAAGAGGTCGTAATAGGCGTGTATTATTCTTACAACTATATCATGTGTTTGCTTGTAACCAACAAATTTTATTCAAGTTGTATGTGTTTGCTTGTAAGTAGGCACAATTGGTACCTTAACGAAGTCAAGCAAAACTTTGTACACGCATTCGAAAATTTCAAAACTTTGTAGACACATCACTAATGAAGTAGATTGGTTTTAATGGTTTGGATTCGTCGTTTAAAGTAAATCCGATAGATTTTTGGAGCTGTACTCACCAAATCCTTTTAGTAAGCATAATACACGCTATCCTTACTATATGAAGTTTGCTATAAGTGATTATTAAAATGAGACCCTACATAAGAAAAACAAAATAGACATCTGAAACAATTTTAAAATGCAATTAAACAAATTTTCTTATTAAGAGTGATATGACATTACAATTATTATGAAATTTATTCTGAAGAAAAAAATAGACTTAATTGTGAGAACTATTGCTAAAAAATTGAAAAGAAATTTGGCAAAGACCGAGTGAGTGTCAATATCTGTTGTAACGCGCCTTTCAAAGTTTATCTTTCACATTACAAGTGGATTGGCGCAGATGGTGGGGCCCACTAAAAAGGTAACGCACTCATAAAGTCCTCAGTTGGACTCCAATTTACATAATTTATTACCTCTGTTGTAACGCACTCATAAAGACCTCTATTAATTTATGTTTTTTATTGTTAAATTCTTGTTTGCCAGTGATGATTGTGGTAAAGCATTTTCTTTGGAGTGACCATTAAGGCTGGTCAAAAAGAAAATACCAAGCTTTCCAAAAAAAGGTTGGATTGACCCAAGTCAACTGAAGAGTAGTCAAGTAGTAGTCAAGCTGATGTGAGCCTAACCAAACAATTAATGTTCATATTGAACGGCCTAACAGCTCTAAATGACTTTCTCAGTCAACGTGCCTGAACAAATTAAATGGGAGTGCAACCGAACAGGCCCTAATCCTTGTGAAGTTCTGCCCATGTGCACAAGATATTTAGGGTCTGTTCGGATGCACTCCAATTTTTACTATTCACGTGGGAAAAAAAAAATTTACTCAGACTGAATTTTTTTTTTCTCACGTGAACAGTAAAAATCAGTTCAAAATTTTTCTGTTCCTGTGCCCATTCCTCAGTCCATGTGTCCGCCGAACAGGCTCTTATGGAAATTATTCTTAAAGCAATTGTACTGATTGTGTGTGTGTGTGTTTTTTTTAACAAACAAGATAGGACGGATGCTTCTTTTGCTAATAAAGGAACCCGGTTATCATAATGTAGCACTTTTTGAAAAAGAACTTGCCTATATTTAATTGTAGTGATTCTTCTTTTAATGGCACATCAACCTCACTAGTTGGAGGTTGATTCCTCCACTTATAAACAAAAGGAAGCTAAAGATACGTCCCCTGCTTGTTTCCATATCTCTGATTCCGAAATTCCGAAGACCATCAGGTTTGACGCGATTTTGCTTGCTAGCCCATATTATATTTCCTAATTAATAACTTTGTAAAACGATAATGATTAATTAGAATTATTCAAATTTATGCAATCCTTCATTGTAAACATTATTATTAGAATAAAATATCTATTTCATCAATACGAGAAATCTCATTCCAGGGAATTTATCTAATAGAAAAAGAGGGAGGGAAATGGAATTGAAACTGTGTAGTCTTGTGTGTACGTTCTGAGATATTTGACATGTGGACCTCACATGTCAGCTTCTCTATCTTACTTTGAGATTATTTGTAAAACAATTAATTGATCAGAATTTCTGTGTTAGAAAAATACACTATATCAATTAATTCTTGATATATCGAAAAAGAATAAAATAAAATTGTTTGGTGTAATTTATGATTTCATTTAAATATTTTTAAGGTAACACCTTTAATTGATTTCGTGATACTGATACGTTGTTAGTATATATTATTCGAAAATGTGCTATGTTTTTTTTTTCAAGCAGAACATTTTGATTTTGAACGCAAATATGCTATTTTTTTCAAGAAGAATATTTTGATTTTGAACACAAATTTCCTATGTTTTTTTTCAAGCAGAACATTTTGATTTTGAACACAAATTTCCTATGTTTTTTTTCAAGCAGAACATTTTGATTTTGAACACAAATTTCCTATGTTTTTTTCCATCAAAACTTTTTATTTGGAACACAAATTTACTATTTTTTTCAAGAAGAACATTTTGATTTTGAACACAAATTTTCCTATGTTTTTTTTCAAGCAGGAGATTTTGATTTTGAACACAAATTTGCTATATATGTTTTTTTCAAGGGGGACATTTTGATTTTGAACACAAATTTGCTATGTTTTATTGAAGCAGAACATTTTGATTTTGAACACAAATTAGCTATGTTTTTTTCAAGGAGAACATTTTGATTTTGAACAAAAATTTGCTATGTTTTTTTCAAGCAAAACATTTTGATTTGAACAAAAATTTGGTATGTTATTTTTCAAATTGAACATTTTGATTTTGAACACAAAATTTGCTATGTTATTTTCAAGCAGAACCTTTTTATTTTGGACGCAAATTACATTTTAATTTTGAACACAAATTTAGTAAAAGTTAGTTATGGTTAATTAATATCTAAGTTTCATGCTTATACGAGCAAACACTACTACAAAAACTGGTTTTGTACACTGCACATTGTACACGGATTTGGCAATTATATTAAAAACAGTGTACCAAATATGAGTTCAAAAGATCTGAACGATTTCTACACGGATAATTAGTTAACAATCAGTGTCGAATTATTAGAGAGAGCTACACGGTTTATTAGAAACCACAAATCCGTGTGTAAATAAGTGTGTGTGCAAATAATTGAGAGAGCTACACGGACTTTTAATACAAAGCCGTGTAGGAACATTACACACGGTTTTTTGATATATAGCCGTGTATAATCTTATAATTGTACACGGATTTATAACTAAAAAGCCGTGTAGAAATAGGTGGAGAGCTACACGGATATATAACTAAATAGCCGTGTATAATAGTGTAGGGTTTTATTATCTTCCCTTCCAGAGCGCCGTTTTGATCAAGTTTTTAGTTCATACATCTCGAACTGAGCTTTTTATTTCTGCGAATTGATCGAGGCCAGCAGCTGAGATCTGAGATCTTTGAATTAAGTTTGTATTTTCTCCTCTCCATCTTTCTAAGGTTAGTAATATGTATTTAAATCATTTTCTTTCTCTAATTTTCTGTTATTTAGGCTTATTTAATTAGGTCATTTCATGCATTCTTGAATTCTTAATTTTAGATGTAATTAATTAGTGTACGTATTGTGGTCCAATAACCGACCTTTAGATGCTTTTAGGTCCATGCCCGTTCAAAATTAATCCAATAGGGATTAATTTTGGATAGTCCCCGTTTTGGGACTGCTCTTTGAATATTATGTCTCATTTAGGATGTGAACACATATTAGCGGGATTTAATTAGTATTTGAGGAAAGTTCGACAGTATTTTCCCTTATTGCTCCTACGAGTATGTGGTTCGTACGCATACTTGGGGAGTTAAGGGGAAATGCTGCCGAATTTTTCTCAAATACTAATTAAATCTCGCTAATATGTGTTCACATATGAGACATAATATTCAAAGAGTGGGTTAGGATTGTAAACCGGCCCTTTGTAAGCCCAAAATTTTGTACACGAAGGAGAATGTTGACCATGCATGATTAATTGATCAAATCATTTTTTTAATTTAATTTACAGATGGATCGAAGCTGGATGTATGAAATGCGACGTGACAGTGAAGAATATTTGGTTCGCGTTGATGAGTTTATAAAATTTGCTGAGAGTTATAGAGTGAATAAAAAAGAAGAAGACATTTTATGTCCTTGTAAAGATTGTAAAAATTTATTAAGATTTTTGGACATCGAAGAAATTAGAGCTCATTTGATTTGTCGGGGATTTAAGAAGAGATATACATGTTGGTTCATGCATGGTGAGAAATTTGGGGAAAGTAGTAGTGCCAATAAGGATTGTAATCGTGAATTGAATGATGAGAATGTTGGAATTTCTGATAATTTTGAACTTGATTGGAACGAGGATTATGAGAGTGCCGAATATTCTGATATTAACGTCGAACCCGAAAATGACGATGATGAGATGGAGAGGAATTTTGATGAAAATGTAGAACACGAGTTTACTGAAAATTTGGAGGATATGTTACGTGATGTGGAAGATGAAATTAGTGATAAAAATTATGATAAATTTCAAAATTTGTCTAATGAATCTAAGAAGCCGTTGTATCCCGGGTGTACCAAATTTATAAAACTGTCAGCTGTGTTGAAATTATTAAACTTAAAAGCAGACAATGGTTGGAGCGATAAGAGTTTCACGTCCTTATTACAGCTTTTAGGAGAAATGCTCCCAGATAACAACGAGTTACCCGGTACAACATATCAGGCAAAGAAGTTGATATGTCCAATGGGGTTGAAGATCGAAAGAATACATGCATGTCCGAATGACTGTGTATTGTATCGTAACGAGTACGAGGCCATGCATGTCTGTCCTAAATGCGGTGTTTCACGATATAAACGTCGTAAGGACCAGGACACTGATGATTGTAACGAGGACACAAGTGGCCGACCTCCGGCTAAGGTGTTGTGGTATTTGCCGATAATACCGAGATTCAAACGGTTGTTTGCGAATCCCAAAGATGCAAAATTATTGCGCTGGCACGAAGAAGAGCGCAAAAATGACGGTAAACTAAGGCACCCGGCTGATTCTCCTCAATGGAGAAACATTGACAGACATTTCAAAGAATTTGGTTCTGAACCGCGGAACCTTAGGATTGTGGTGAGCTCAGATGGAATGAGTCCGTTTGGAAGTATGAGCAGTCGGCACAGTACTTGGCCAGTTCTTTTATGCATCTACAATCTTCCTCCTTGGTTGTGCATGAAACGCAGATATATAATGATGTCATTACTAATCCAAGGACCCAGACAACCCGGAAATGACATAGATGTATATCTCGCACCATTAATCGAGGACCTCCAAAAATTGTGGCGTGATGGCGTCCCGGTGTGGGATGCGTATATGAAAGAGACCTTTACCTTGCGGGCCATGGTGTTTTGCACCGTAAATGATTTCCCCGCGTACGGGAATTTGTCGGGTTACACTTGTAAAGGAGCAAAAGCGTGCCCGATCTGTGAAGATGACACGCAGGTGCTGAGGTTGAAAAATTGTCAAAAGAATGTATTCATGGGGCATCGTAGGTTTCTTCCTATTAATCACCCATATCGTAAGAAGAAGATGACATTCAACGGGAAAATTGAGCTTGGAGTGGCTCGTCATCCATTAGACGGGGAGAGTGTCTTCGAACGGGTAAAAAACATTGATGTTGTTTTTGGAAAATGCGCCAAAGCACTACCGAAGAATATTTGGAAAAAGAGGTCTATATTTTGGGAGCTACCGTACTGAAAATATTTAGAAGTGAGGCATTGCCTAGATGTCATGCATGTCGAAAAAAATGTCTGTGACAGTTTAATTGGTTTATTATTGAACATTCCGGGGAAGACGAAAGATGGTATTAAAGTGAGAAAAGACATGGTAGAGATGGGAATACGACCCGAGCTCGCACCGCAGGAGAAAGGGAAGCGCACATACCTACCCCCCGCACTATGCATAATGTCAAAGAAAGAGAAAACAAGCTTCTGTGAATGCCTCAATGGTATAAAAGTCCCATCAGGATATTCTTCGAATATTAAGAAGTTGGTGTCGATGAAGGACTTGAAACTGGTCGGTCTGAAATCTCACGACTGTCATGTTTTACTGACACATATAATTCCGGTTGCAATTCGGGGAATTTTACCAAAGCACGTTCGTCAAACCATTACGAAGCTTTGTTCTTTCTTCAATGCAATAAATTCCAAAGTGATAGACCCTCTAAAATTGGACTCTTTGCAAAAGGAGGTCGTCGTTACTCTTTGCCAACTTGAGATGTATTTTCCGCCATCTTTTATCGATGTCATGGTTCACCTTGTTGTTCATCTTGTGAGAGAAATTAAGATTTGTGGTCCCGTGTTCCTTCGGTATATGTATCCATTCGAGAGATACATGGGCATCTTGAAAAAATACGTAAGGAACCGACATCGACCAGAAGGCAGCATTATAGAAGGATATTCTACGGAGGAGGTGGTTGATTTTTGCACCAACTACTTGACCGGTGTGGATCCTATTGGCGTTCCAAAATCTCGATACGAGGGAAGGCTCCAAGGAGTCGGGACAATTGGGTTGAGAGCCGTAGTTGCTGATCTAAATGAACTACAAAAGGCACATTTTATTGTACTACAACACATGACAGATGTTGCTCCCTATATAGATGAGCACATGACAATCCTTCAACAACAAAACTACACGAGGAGTCAGAAGTGGCTTACTAACGAGCATAATCGTTCTTTTATAGGATGGCTGAAAGAAAGAGTGCAGTCACACCCGTACCTGAAATTGTTAAACTACTTGGCGCAGGACCCCAAATTGTTGTTAGAACATTCCAAGGATACGAGATTAACGGATATACATTTTATACTAAATCCCAGAGTGATAAGAGCACGATGCAAAACAGTGGGGTGACGTTGGTGGCGACCTCTCAAGAATTCAGTAGATCCGGAGATGGCCGGGCTGTAATAGCATCAAAGTCATATTATGGCGTTATTCAAGAAATTTGGGAGCTCATTTACAGTCCTCGCCTGAGCATTCCCGTGTTTCGGTGTCAATGGGTCGAAGACCGAGGTGTTAAAGTTGATAACGACGGTTCACACTCGTTGATTTAAACAGGGTTGGGCATGTTGATGATCCGTTTATACTCGCCAAGCAAGCCACCCAAGTCTTTTATGCCACTGACCCGAGTGATGCCAGGTTGAGCGTCGTCCTATCCGGAAAAAGAAGGATTGTCGGGGTAGAAATGTCGTCGATGAAGAAGAGTACGACCAGTTCGACGAAGTACCTCCATTTGTACCGATGTGCAAACTGAGGTAGCAACACTTGAAGGGGTAGACGAAGCTGACTACATGCGGTCCGACCACAATGAAGGATTATGGGCCGAGGGTACCGTTCAAATAGTGGAAAAAAGGAGAAAAAGGAAAAAAAAAGCATAATGTGTAATATTTATTTTGTTTAAGACCGTGTAGCTTTTAATATTGCAACTTTAGCTTGTAATATATCAAATAAAAAAATAAAAAAAAGAGGGAAAAAAGAAAAAAGCATAATGTAGTAATAGTATTATCAAATATTATCAAATATTATCAAATATTAGTTTAATGCTTATAATGAAGGATTATGTTTAATGCTTATAATATTATCAAATATTAGTATTAGTTTTTGAAAATATAGTTAAAACATTTAATAATAAAATAAATAAATATTAGTTAAAATATTAGTTTTCACTAAATATAGTTAAATATTTAATATTAGTTAAATATTTAAGGAAGGATTATGTTTAATGAAAATATTATGTTTAAAATATTATGTTCAACTTTATCAAACATTTAATATTAGTTAAAATTGTCAAACAACTTTATGAAGTATTGCGGCCCGCAACCATTCAGAGAACTTTACTGAACCTGGGACCCACCTGTCGGACCAATTTATACACGGACATTTAGCTAATAGTCCGTGTAGAAAGGGTAGAGAGCTACACGGCCTTTTAGCTATATGTCCGTGTAGAAAGGGTATTTGCACACGGCCTTTAGAGTAAAGTCCGTGTATAAAGATCTTTGTACACGGTCTTTTAAGTTAAAAGTCCGTGTATAATGAGAAAAAACACTATTATTCGAAATCTTTCTCTTCCAAAATTTTCACAAGTCCGAAAAGAGAATAAACATCAGTTTCAAAAACCCTCACAGAGAAGATTTTGCTGAGCCTTCTCCGAGCTCTTCACCGCCTCCCGCCTCGCCGCCTCACCACCTCGGTCTCTCTCCACCTCGGTCTCTCTCTCTCTAACCAGTGGTCTCTCTCACCCGTGGTTAGCTCTCTCTCTCTCGTTATTTTTCTTATTGGGTTTGAACCCGTTAGACATGGTTGGTATTTGTTATTTTACTTATTGGTTAGCTCTCTCTCTCTCAACCGTGTATGATTAGTATTGAACCCGTTAGACATGATTAGTATTGAACCCGTTAACATATAACCTAGGTTATTTAGGTTAATTTGTGCTTGAATACATTGTCCTTGTACCATAATTATTGTGCTTGTACCATAATTTCAGCATTGTGCTTGAATACATTGTGCTTGAATATAACCTAGGTTATTTTAGCATATAACCTAGGTTATTTTAGCATTGTACTTGTTGACATTGTACTTGTACCATAATTTTAGCATATAACCTAGGTTATTTTAGGTTAATTTGTGCTTGAATACATTGTGCTTGTACCATAATTATTGTAGGTTAATTCAAATAATCTAGGATATATGTCAACAAGTGATTGATTAATCTCTTGATGAATATAGGTTATATGTCAAAAGTTGGTTGATTAATCTAGGTTATATGTCAAATGATTTGATCTTTAATTTCATGCAGCACCATGTCGAATGAAAATGAGTACGAGGATATGATGGAAGAAGAGGAGCAGCAAGCTACTGCCTCGTCAGAAAGAAGGAGAAGAGGGCCTACAATGTGCACGAGCCATTCTGAGCAGACCCATTCCAAAATCTGGTTCACAGAAGACGGGCGTGCGCAGGGACCAGAACGGCAGAAATACTCAAATTGGTGTACGAGCTTCGTGAAACAAAATGCGAGTATCCTTGTTGAGAGATGGGATCATTTCGAGAAAGAGGTGAAGGACGAGTGGTGGAACACGGTGAAGGTAAAGTGTCTAACAACTCTTCTCTTGAATTTTCACTTATGTATGATCTATATTTAAATACACTAATTTTGTGTCAATCAGGCTCAATGGAACATCCAGAGTGATGTTCCAAAGAATAAGACGTTGAAGATTATGAACAATGGATGGAAGCAATACAAGAGCACGTTGAAGACGGAGTTCATGGAGAAAGGGAAAAATCCGGTCGGCTACTACAAATGGCTAAAACAAGAGGACTGGGATGCGTATCAAGTTTTGAAGTCTACTGAAGAGTTCCAGGTATCTAACTCGTGCCAAATTTATGCTTATTCTTTCTCGATTTGTACTTATCTTTCTAAAACTAACTGATCGTTATTGTCTTGTTTCTGTGAAGGCAAAGAGTGATAAAGGCAGGAGGACCGTTGCCTTTAACAAGTAGCCACACATCTAGGGTCAGGTGGTTACGAGGGTAAGTCGGCAGAATGGAGGAAAGTCCTGGATGCGAACAAGGATCTGACTCACCCGTGGTTAGGATCCAAAATCCTAGGGGCAAAGATTGGGTCATGGGTAGAGCCGAGGTAACCGCTGACGGGAGGATAGTACTCCCAACGGAGTTGCAAAGCGTGGCTCAAAGAATGGTAAGAGTCATTTATAACTCCGAAAGTACGTCAATTGTTCTTTTGCTTTAACTAATTCTTCTACTTGAACAGTTGGAAGTGGAGGAGGAGGTCAACATCGGGTGCCCAGAGTGTCGAACGACAAAATGATTCCTTGTCCGCGGCGCTCGAGAATCCAGAACACCCGGGTCGAGTAAGGGGTGTAGGGGTCTACAGGGGCTGGAAGGAGGTGTTCCGAGTGGAGGGAGAGAAACCTCGAAGAAAATCTCGTGCCAAGGTAAACAAAGACGAGATAGTTGCGCAGATACGCGCGGAGGTGAGCGCAGAGTACGACGCAAGGTTTGCTGAGATGGAAGCAATGTTGACACAAATTAGATCAGCAACTACGCAGCCATCCGAGCAACCACCTCCCATTTCGCCGGGAATTCGGCGAAGTAGTCAAGCATCCGGCACGTGGGCGCCTTAGACGATTTGGATAATCTCAAGGTAATCAATACTTCTTCATAATCTAAAGGTATTTAAAACCTGTTTGCAACCTTGTTGGACAATATCGCATCACTAGAATAAACAACTTTCCTATAAATTTGCAGGACCCCAGAGCATGCGACCTCGTCCTGCGGAATGGCAGTGTTTCTATGATCGTTGCTAAGGGCGTTGTACATCCACTCGCCAAAAGTGTACACAATACTCAGCTAAGACCCGACCATGCATGCGTGCAGGTTGAGTTAGTCGTGGATGGATGGCAGCGCGTACCCCTTCCTGTCCCTACCGACGACGCGGTTGTGCTTGATGACGCACGGATGTCATTTGTCCAATGGCCCAAGAGTCAGATTGTTTTGGATCAGGTAATTCATAAAAAAATTCATTTATTTTGTTACATTCAACTCATTCTTTTTGAAATACTAGAATAATACATCTATAACTTGATACAGACACGAGGAGATGATGTTACCGGTACGGCTCTCTCACCGGTACGTCAGGAGGTGGCTTGCGACATCGCGCCTGACGCGCCACAATCACCGCCCCGTCCTATGGTCACAGAAGAAGAATACAGCCGTTTGCCCAATGATTTGCGCCTTCTCCACGACTACTTGATGACGGCGCCCGACGGCATGGAGGCTATCGTCATCCCTGTCCCACCTGGGATGTTTCTACACGAAGGCAGGGAGCTCCTGCTGTCGTTCAGAGACTTCAAGGACCTCTTCCACCACTCGTCATCCGACAAATGGCTCGATGTTTCACACATCACCATTTTCCTCATGTTAGTGATATTAAAATATTTTCATTATTGTATAGAACTCAAATATATATTCTAATTACAATATGATGAGTTTTCAGGAAGCTAGTCCGAAACTGTGATGAGATGGTTGCAGAAGAATTTGTGCATGTTTCTGGACCCCGAGAAAGTGAGTTCTACGGCAGCGACATATTATCCGGATATGGCTATCGAGTACATGTGTTCTGCGATGCATCGTGCTAAGGCGGAGGAGAAGAAATTCATTCTCATGCCATACCACGAGGGGTTAGTTCTAATCTTAACTTATTTGTGTTTATATTTTAATTAAAGAATTGTATAAAGGAATTAAAAGTTAAACATAAAAAAAAAAATCACACCATCAATCATAGCAAATACTCGTGTGACTTTTATATGCTAAAGTACTATAATTCTTCTCCTCGATCCAACAGCAAACATTGGTGCACGATTCTCATTGTGCCGTACTTAAGTGTGGGCATAATTATTGATTCTTGTAAGCCAAGGAAGGACCGCGGCTGCCAAGTGCAAAGTTATCTTGCCTTTTGTGAATAAGTAAGCAATAATAATTCTATAGGTTTGCATTTCTTTCAATCATATCAAATTATAAAATTGCTAATTACATTCACTCACTTTTGTAAGGGCTTTTGTGAAATATATTAAAGAGGGAGGATCAGATAGCACGGGCCGCGCAAGAAAAGCAAGTTGAA
>JAJGRW010000816.1:276860-329941 GCA_025461045.1 Carex parvula
ATTAATGATAATAAACATCAAATACTGAGTGACATTTTTGTAACTTTTTTCACAAAAAGTATGAACTGACGAATGACTGGTTTATTCAGGCATAAATTATGTAAATTGGGAGCCCAATAGAGGTCTTTATGAGTACCTTACCTTCTTAGTGGGGCTCATCATCTGGCCAACCCACTTACAACAAATATGAACACTCACTATGCGAAGACTCACTCGGTCTTTGCCAAATTTCTTTTCAAATTTTCGCACTAATTCTCACAATCAATTCTATTTTTTTCTTCAGAATAAGTTTCATGATAAAAGATAGATATGCATATTCCATGATGCTTATATACCATGTTGCTTAGGTTATTTTTAATAAAAAAAAAGATAGATAGTTGATGCTATGATACTTGGGTTATTTTGAATGAAAAAAGATAGATTCTTTGATATTATTAGGGATATTTTGAATAGAATTTTGAACTTTATACTGATTTAGTATGAATATTCTAATTTCTTGACCAATTTTGTGTTACTTATTGCTCTATGAGACTTTAGATAATGTCGATATCGATGAAAATATAAAATATAATTTTTGAAAAAAAACACTATGTATGATAGCTTTCGCTATAGCTACGTTATTCGCGATCGCTTTTCTTTAGCCTTTCCGCAATGATGTGATAATCACTATTTAAACCTTGATTATAACTTATTGATATTTGAAAATAAATGATTCATTTCTCTACTTGTGACACATAGTACACAATTAATAAAATGCTTGTGTGTGTGTCACAATAAATAAAATGAATCATTAGCTCTGACAGACCAATTTGAAGACTAAAATTTCTCTTAAACAAAAAAACCTATCTTTTTTATTTTTAAATAAAATTTCAAATGAGTTTTAATAAAAAAAAGTCAATAAATTGGATAAATCTACGAGCTTTTGAAACTTAGAAGGGTAAATATAAGATCATAAATTTTAGAGGGGAAACTACATAATTTTGAGGTCTTTGACTATACGTGAAAATTCCCCATAAAATAAGTAACATTCTCGACGTATAGTAAGCATTAGGCTAACTATTGGGCTTCACTAGAGATAATGTGATTGTAATTGGACCAACAAAACTAATACCTCACAACTAGTATATTTCCTTATCTTGTTCTAGGTTCAAATCCAAAACAAGGGATAATTAACATCAACAGAATAAAGCTTTTATATTTAACAGGAGACACAAGTGCAGAGAGTTTGGCCAAGAATTAGCAAAATCCATTTGTTGGATCTGGTAGAAACAGCAGGGGAGTAGAGAATGATTGATTATGAAATTAACTTGTATATAATAACAGTACATGTAATTTGTTCATGGCACGTTGACTGAGAATTAAGTCATTTAGAACAGTCAGGCCATTAATATGAACATTATTTGGTTAGGCTCACATTGACTTGGGTCAACCCAGCCTTTTTTTTGAAAGCTTTGTATTTTCTTTTTGACCAGCCTTAATGGTCACTCCAAAGAAAATGCTTTACACAATCATCACTAGCAAACAAGTATTTAACATTAAAAAACATAAATTTTCCAAAAAAAATTCCTTCATATGACATCATCATTTATTGTAAATTATTCAAAGTTATTTTATATTATAAATAGCGCGGCATTTTTTGTATGTTGTGTTCTTATAATATTCGTGATATTTTTCTTAACTTCAAAGTTTGCCATATATTTATATGTTCTATATATTGTTCGGAACATGAAAATAAAGATCAATCTTCCAAAAAATGCTGTTATACAAATATCAATTACATTTGCAGTATAAATTACAAAGAAATTGTTCGAAAAGGTACAACTTTAAATATTAAAAAAATCAAAATTGGTGACATTTTTATAACTTTTCCAACAAAAAGTATTTAGAACGATCATGTGCACCAACCCACTTGTGGACCGATCTGCTATGTCAATTTTGGTCTTTGAAAGATAAATGTTGAAAGGTGCGTTACAATGAACACTGACACTCACTATGAAAGAGAAATGCATGCGAACACTCACTCGGTCTAGCAAATTTCTATTCAAATTTTAGATAGTATTCTTACAATCAAGTCTATTTTTTTCTTCAGAATAAGTTTCATGATAAAAGATAGATATGAATATTCCATGATGCTTATACCATGTTGCTTAGGTTATTTTGAATAGAAAATAAATAGATAGTTGATGTTATGATGCTTAGGTTATTTTGAATGAAAATAGATAGATTCTATGATATTATTAGGAATATTTTGAATAGAATTTTGAATTTTATACTGATTCAATATGAATATTCTAATTCCTTAACCAATTTTGTGTTATTTATTGCTCTATGAGACTTTAGATAATGTCGATAATCAATGAAAATATAAAATATAATTTTTGAAAAAAAAATACACTATGCATGATAGCTTTCTCTATAGCTACGTTATTCGCGATCTCTTTATTTTAGCCATTCTGCGATGACGTGATAATCACTATTTAGAATCTTGATTCTAACTGATTGATATTTGAAAATAAATTATTCATTTATCTACTTGTGACGCATACACGGTGTCCTTTAGGCATATGCTTGTGTGTGTGTCACAATAAATAAAATGAATCATGACCAATTAGAAGACTAAAATTTATCTTAAGCAAGAAACCTATTTTTTATTTTTTAATAAAAGGAATATTGATTACTTTCCAAATTTGAAATGAGTTTTAATAAAAAAATTCAATAAATTGGATAAATCTACGAGCTTTTGAAACTTAGAAGGTAAATATAAGATCATAAATTTAAGAGGAGAAACTACGTAATTTTGAGGTTTTTGACTATACATGAAAATTTCCCCATAAAATAAAGGAACATTCTCGACGTAAAGTAAGTTGGACCAACAAAAATAATACCTCACAACTAGTATATATCCTTATCTTGTTCTAGGTTCAAATCCAAAACAAGGGATAATTAATATCAACAGAATTAATAAAGCTTTTATATTTAACAGGAGACACAAGTGCAGAGAGTTTGGCAAGAATTAGCAAAATCCATTTGTTGGATGTGGTAGAAACAGCAAGGGAGTAGAGAATGATTGATTATGCAAGTAATGTATATAAGCAACACAGCTTTAAATGTGAACATTGTCTGGTTAGGCTCACATCAGCTTGACTACTTGACTTGAGTCAATCCTGTTGATTTGGTACAGTACAATTGACTTGGGTCAACCCTAGTGATGAAGACCATCAATGGTACTCTTCAGTTGACTTGGGTCAACCCTAGTGATGAAAGGTACTCTTCAGTTGACTTGGGTCAACCCTGTTGATTACTTGACTAGATTAACTGAATGATAAATTAAGTGCCTTCAACTAGCTTAAACCAGCTAGCAGGAGACGAGTATACTCTCATTGTCACAAATATTAACACAGCCTTCAAAAACACTATTTCATCAATAGTTAACACAGTTCTCAAATCACATTACTCAGTCACGGACAGCAAAAATACAACTTCTATGTATTTAAATTTGGATGTTTTCTTTTATAATGTAAACAATATTTTAGGCAAAACACAAAAAGAGAAAATTTTGTTTAGGGCCCTTGAACTTTCATATTTGCTCCATTACCCCTTATTGTTTGCAAATTTGGGATCATTATTTTCTGTCATCCAGATAACAGTTAACACATCAGTAGGACAATTAATGCCATATTGTTTTAGTGTCCCAGTCATGTTTCACACGTTTATTTTATTTTGAAAATTCGACAAGTCAATTTGAACCACTCAACGTGATCTCCATATTAAACTGTTCTGGGAGACCAAAGAGATGAGAGGATAATGAGTAGAGTATAGAGACACAAGTGCAGAGAGTATGGCCAAGAATTAGCAAAATTCATTTGTTGGATCTGGTAGAAACAGCAGGGGAGTAGAGAATGATTGATTATGAAATTAACTTGTATATATAAAAACCCAGCTGTAAACAGTACATGTAATTTGTTCATGCACGTTGACTGAGAAAGTCATTTAGAGCAGTGAGGCCATTCAATATGAACATTGTTTGGTTAGGCTCACATTGACTTGGGTCAACCCAGCCTTTTTTTTTAAAGCTTTGTATTTTCTTTTTGACCAGCCTTAATGGTCACTCCAAAGAAAATGCTTTACCACAATCATCACTAGCAAACAAGTATTTAACATTAAAAAACATAAATTTTCCAAAAAAATTCCTTCATATGACATCATCATTTATTGTAAATTATTCAAAGTTATTTTATATTATAAATAACGCGGCATTTTTTGTATGTTGTGTTCTTATAATATTCGTGATATTTTCCTTAGCTTCAAAGTTTGCCATATATGTATGTTCTATATATTATTCGGAACATCAAAATAAAGATCAATCTTCCAAAAAAAAGCTATTATACAAATATCAATTACATTTGCAGTATAAATTACAAAGAAATTGTTCGAAAAGGTACAACTTTAAATATTAAAAAAATCAATATTAGTGACATTTTTATATCTTTTCCAACAAAAAGTACCTAGAACGATCATGTGCACCAACCCACTTGTGAGTTACCTTCTTAGTGGGCCCCACCATGTGCACCAACCCACTTGTGGACCGATCTGCTATGTCAATTTTGGTCTTTGAAAGATAAATGTTGAAAGGTGCATTACAATGAAACTGACACTCACTGTGAAAGAGAAATGCATGCGAACACTCACCCGGTCTTTAGCAAATTTCTTTTCAAATTTTAGAAAGTATTCTTACAATCAAGTCTATTTTTTTCTTCAGAATAAGTTTCATGATAAAGATAGATATGAATATTCCATGATGCTTATACCATGTTGCTTAAGTTATTTTGAATAGAAAAAATAGTTAGATTCTATGATATTATTAGGGATATTTTGAATAGAATTTTGAATTTTATACTGATTCAATATGAATATTCTAATTCTTTAACCAAAAATTATTATTCTAATTTTGGTCTTTGAGACTTTAGATAATGTCGATAATCGATGGAAATATAAAATATAATTTTTGAAAAAAAATATACTATGCAGGATAGCTTTCTCTATAGCTACGTTATTCGCGATGGCTTTCTTTTAGCCATTCTGCGATGACATCATAATCACTATTTAGAACCTTGATTCTAACTGATTGATATTTGAAAATAAATGATTCAATTCTCTACTTGTGACACATACACAGTTCATTTAGGCATATGCTTGTATGTGTGTCACAATAAATAAAATGAATCATGACCAATTAGAAGACTAAAATTTCTCTTAAACAAGAAACCTATTTTTTTATTTTTTAATAAAAGGAAAATTGATTACTTTACAAATTTAAAATGAGTTCTAAAAAAAAGTCAATTAAGTGGGTAAATCTATGAGCTTTTGAAACTTAGAAGGGTAAATATAAGATCATAATGTGATTGGGCTTCACTAGAGATAATGTGATTGTTGGACCAATTAACAAATTAAAATAATACCTCACAACTAGTATATTTCCTTATCTTGTTCTAGGTTCAAATCCAAAACAAGGGATAATTAATATCAACAGAATTAATAAAGCTTTTATATTTAAGAATCAAGTACCATTTTCTTTTCACAGAAAATGACTACTAAAATATCCTAATTAAATGCTAAACACTTGGATCTTAGCATTGTATTCTTTTTAATAATAAAAAAATAGTGATTATGTGAGCTAAATTTATCAAATTAAAAATAGTACTCAAGTAAAGAACCAATCATCATTTAATCAAAAGATATGCCATATATTATAGCCTCTCCTATTTATCTTTTATGCAAGAAGTGCCGCACGTATTTTGTGAAAAAAAAAATCTCAATTTGTATCATATTCAGAACAAAAAATTACACTGGCAGGCCAGAAACGTAATCAATCCAAGTTGAAAATTAATAAAATGAAAATAAGTATATCAATATATTTTTGTTTTCTCCTCATATGAAATAAAAAAAGTATGCTAATGCTAAAAAAAAAAGTTAGTATTTTTGTGGCATCAGTCATTCAAGTCACTGCACATAATTGTTAATTGTAATCCAAGTCAGCAAGGCATAGAAGGTGCAGATTAGAAGCAGCAGTTTTTAGTAGCAGGTTATTTCTGGTTAATTCGTATTTTAGGAAAGGTAATTTTTGTAGTTAGTTGAGTCATGAGTTGTGTGCTTAGTGGGGTTAGTGGATGCCTAAATATGGCAGCACTTGTAATAGAGTTAGTGGGGTGCTAAATTTAGGTTGTGTAATGTCTTTTATATACAGCATATGTAACAGGCTTGTATGAAGAGTAGAATTTCGTTTTTGTGTGAGAAAAATTCTGTGTTCTGTTTTTTTACCGAATAATTCCCAACAATAATTGGTATCAAAGCCAAAGGTGAGAGATCAAGGCAGATCCGACCATGGCAGAGAACATGAGCATTTCGAATCCCTCGATTCCGCTGTTCAAGGGAGATAACTATGAGTTCTGGAGCATCAAGATACGAACTTTGCTCAAGTCGCAAGGTCTATGGGAATTGGTGGAGTCAGGAGCACCGGCCATTGATCCCACACCAACAGAAACAGCGAAGCGCGATGCGAAGGCGCTATTCTTCATTCAACAAGCTGTTGTTGACATGGTGTTCACAAAAATTGCAGCAGCGACATCGGCAAAGGAGGCATGGACAACACTGAAAACCGCCTTCCGGGGAAATTCAAAAGTTCTCGAGATAAGGCTACAAGGCTTGAGAAGAGAGTTCGAGACGTTGAACATGAATCAAGGCGAATCTGTTCAAGCGTTTCTCACAAGAGTCACATCCACCGTCAACCAAATCAAGAGTTGTGGCGAGGATCTCACAGAAAAGATCGTGGTTATGAAGGTGCTCCGCAGCCTTACAGCAAAATTCGACCATGTCGTGGCAGCAATCGAAGAGTCCAAGGATCTGTCCACATACTCTTTCGACGAGTTGATGGGTTCGCTGCAAGCCCATGAAGTTCGACTTCTCAGATCTGAAGAGAAGGACGATTCTAAGGCATTCCTCACCAAAAGCAACTCAAGTAGAGGAAGAGGTCGCAGCGGTAGAAGTCGTGGAAGAGGCATGAGCAGCGGAGACAACCGTCAACAAAAAACAACAAAGAAGGATATCGAGTGCTACTATTGCCACAAGTTTGGTCACGTCAAGGCAGATTGCTACAAGAAGAAGAGGGAAGACGGACAAGACAAGCAAGGCGTTGAATGCCACTATTGTCACAGAATCGGCCATGTGCAGGCTGATTGCTACAAGAAGAAGCGTGAGGAAGAGCAAGCCAATGTTGTAGAGGAGAAAGGCAATGAGAAAGGCACCGAAACCAGGCTCTTCATGGCAAAAACCGATGAGAAATCAGACGTGAGTCAAGTTTGGTTCCTGGACAGCGGATGTTCTAATCACATGTCCGGTTACAAGTATCTCTTCGAAGAATTGGACGAGTCATACAAGAAGCCTGTGACACTCGGCAACGACAAACAAATACAAGTCGAAGGTATCGGCAAGGTGGTTGTCCAAACTGCAAACAATACAAGGTATCTACACAATGTATACTACATCCCGCAACTTTCACAAAACCTCCTAAGCATCGGGCAAATGATGGACAGTGGGTATGCGATCAAATTCGAAGGCAACACTTGTAAAGTTGAGGAGTCATCAACAAAGCATGTGATGGCAACCATTCGGAAGACACAAAATAACTTGTTTCCGCTGGAAATTACAGAGGTTGATGATACTGCACTTGCAGTTATGGAACCTAATCAAAGCAGGTTATGGCATCAAAGGTACGGGCATTTAAATATTAATGGTTTGAAATTGCTAAACCAGAAAAATATGGTGATAGGACTACCAGAGATAGAGGAAGTCGGGTTATGCGAAGGGTGTATTCTTGGCAAACAATCAAAATTATCATTTCCGAAGGATCAATCTCTCTGTGCAACTCGAGTACTTGAATTGGTGCATACCGACCTATGTGGGCCCATGGAGACGAGTTCAATGGGAGGAAGTAAATATTTCATGTTGTTCATCGACGATTTCAGTAGAATGACATGAGTATTTTTCATTACCTACAAAAGCGAAGCATTTAAGATGTTCAAGAAGTTCAAAGCCATGACAGAAACGCAAACCGGCATGAAACTGAAAGCGTTAAGATCAGATCGAGGAGGTGAGTATCAATCAACCGAATTCAAACAATTTTGTGAACAAGAAGGCATCTTGCAGCAACTAACCACACCCTACACCCTCGAGCAAAACGGTGTAGCCGAGCGGAAGAACCGAACCGTTGTTGAATTGGCAAGAAGCATGCTGAAATCAAAAGGCATGCCGAATTCTTTTTGGGCAGAAGCCGTAGCCACTGCAGTCTACATCCTCAACCTTTCACCGACAAAGGCAGTCATGAACAAAACTCCATATGAGGCGTGGTTCGGAAGGAAACCAACCGTGAGTCACTTACGAGTCTTTGGATGTATTGCTTACACTCTTATCAATTCACACAACCGAAAGAAGTTGGATGCCAAATCTGAAAAGTGCATATTCATTGGGTACTGTATTCAATCTAAGGGATATCAACTCTACAACCCTGAAACAAAGAAGACCATTGTCAGCCGTAACGTGACGTTCGACGAGAATACGAGTTGGAGATGGAACTCGGAAGGTGTTGAAGTACCGACTACTTTACAAGACGAGGAGGATGAGGACAGCGAGCAGCCTCAACTTGAAACAAACATAAACGATGACATACCAACACCATTACAAGTTTATACAAGAAGAGGCAACCAACCGCCACAGCAAAAGACCAAAACCTTGCAAGAATTATATGCAACAACACAAGCGCTTTTGGTGGCTGATCCTGAGTGCTTTGAAGAAGCCGTTGAAAAAAAAGAATGGGTTACAGCGATGAAAGAAGAAATGCGAGCAATCGAGGAAAACAACACTTGGGAGTTAGTTGAACTGCCAAAGGATCACAAGGAAATCGGGGTCAAATGGGTCTACAAAACCAAGCTCGGTCCTGATGGGAAGGTGCTCAAATACAAGGCAAGATTAGTTGTGAAGGGCTATGCACAAAGGCAGGGAATTGACTACAACGAAACATTCTCCCCTGTTGCGAGGTTTGAAACCGTTCGACTCTTGTTAGCACTAGCTGTCCAATTAAAGCAACCGATCTTTCAACTCGATGTTAAGTTTGCTTTCTTGAATGGAGAACTAATGGAAGAGGTGTATGTTGAGCAACCTGAAGGCTTCAAAATCAAAGGCAAAGAAAATTGGGGGTATCGGCTCTACAAGGCACTTTATGGCTTGAAGCAAGCCCCACGAGCGTGGTATAGCAAGGTAGATGCATGCTTTCAGACCTTGGGGTTCACGAGAAGCAAGAACGAGCCGAATCTCTACATTAAACATAACCTAGGTCTGCTGGTTGTTTGTTTATATGTTGATGATATGATCTATTTCGGTACAGATCAAGGAATGGTTCAAACATTTAAAGAACAAATGATGCGTATGTTCAAGATGACAGATTTGGGTAAGATGCACTACTTTCTAGGGCTAGAGATTGAACAAGAAATAGGTCATATGTTCATTTCTCAGAGGAAGTATGCCAAAGATCTAGTCGAGAAGTTCGGAATGAAAGGATGCAATCCCGTGCAAACACCATCTAATGTCAACGAAAAACTCACAGCAGAGGATGGCACAGGACATATTGATGCAACACGATTCCGGAGTTTGGTTGGAGGCTTGATGTATTTGACACACACACGTCCCGACATCTCGTACTCAGTTGGGGTCATCTCGAGGTTCATGCAAACACCGACCAAACAACACATGGGTGCAGCAAGAAGGATACTAAGGTATGTTGCAAGCACAACGAGCTATGGTCTGTGGTACAAATCTGTGGAGAATCCAAGCTTAATTGGATATAGCGATAGTGATTGGGCAGGGAGCCTAGATGATAGAAGGAGCACATCTGGGCAAGTGTTCTTCTATGGTGACAATGCAATTTGTTGGAATTCGAAGAAGCAATCAACTGTTGCACTTTCCACAGCAGAAGCGGAGTACAATGCTGTGACTTCAGCTGCACGTCAAGGTGTCTGGCTTAGACGCATGCTAGAAGAGTTAAATTGCAAGCAAAAAGGAGCAACAATAATACTATGCGACAACCAGTCAACGATAGCAATGAGCAAAAATCCGGTGTTTCATAGTCGTACGAAGCATATTGATACGAAGCAACACTTCATCCGAGAGTTGGTTGAGCAAAAGGAAATCGAATTGGAGTATGTTAATACGAATGAACAAGTTGCAGATGTCATGACCAAGGCTCTTGCAAGAGAGAAGTTTGTTTGGTGTCGAAGAATAATGGACGTAGATGACTTTGGATTAAGGGGGAGTGTTAATTGTAATCCAAGTCAGCAAGGCATAGAAGGTGCAGATTAGAAGCAGCAGTTTTTAGTAGCAGGTTATTTCTGGTTAATTCGTATTTTAGGAAAGGTAATTTCTGTAGTTAGTTGAGTCATGAGTTGTGTGCTTAGTGGGGTTAGTGGATGCCTAAATATGGCACCACTTGTAATAGAGTTAGTGGGGTGCTAAATTTAGGTTGTGTAATGTCTTTTATATACAGCATATGTAACAGGCTTGTATGAAGAGTAGAATTTCGTTTTTTGTGTGAGAAAAATTCTGTGTTCTGTTTTTTTACCGAATAATTCCCAACAATAATTAGATCCATCAACAGTTGGCTTCCTGGAACTGCAAGGAGAGAGAAAGTATGATGTATAATATTATTGTAACGACTGAGGTTTACCAAATATTTATGTTTTTCTGAAGATAAAATGGAAATAGTTGATTAGGTCAGACATGGAATGGCAAATTTTTTTACCGGCAAAACCAGCAGATATCGAAAAACAAAAGGGCTGATACAACCCCTTAACTGCTTTGCAAGGACACAGACAATTATTACCAAGCAAGAAAATTGCAGAGACAAATGGGTATATATGCTTACCAGGTCTCGATGGGCCCCGGGGGTGCTGCCAGTAGGTTTGAAAACATATACTCCAGATATTTTTGCCCCGGGGGTGCAAAAATTAGGAGATGAAAGGCACAAATGATGTTTTCAGACCATTGAATTTTGTGCCCAATCTGGAGTATTGGAGTAACATAGGTTAGTAGTATTGGTCATGTATTCTTGAACAAATTCACCAATTTAATCTGATAGAAATGAGGAGATGGCACTAATTAATATCATAATTCCCAAATTTCCAAAACCTACAACAATGTTAACCAGGTCACAAGAAACAAATATTTTTTAAAAAAATTTCTTGGTTCAATATAAATAAACTCCAGAATCTCAAGATCAAGATAATAGTCCTATAATTCATACCAAAGTATTCCAATTTCCAGATATATAAAAACCCGAAGTGAATCACATTTGCAATGGTCACCCAACATTATTATATTTGTTTGGATGATTACCAAATGACGTCTCACAGCTTTTACCAATTAATGGTCAACGGAGTGAGCCACATTTATCAATATTCAACACTAAGTTATCTCAGAAATTGTTGGGTTTCAATTGCTGATGTAATTGAATGTAATTCATAGTCATTGTTGGTATCAGTATATTCCTATAAGCAACCACAAGGTATGAATCATAATTAATTATCACTGGTACTATTCACAAATAGGTCTAATTTAAATAGCCATTTGTGAAATTATATGCTTAGAAAAGAAGATCTACCTAGCTTTACCAGTGTTAAACATGGTGAAACACACAAATAGTAAATTAATCATAGCTGGCAATAAGAAATGTCAACAGCTTAGTTCACTTGCTCATTTCCTCCTTGTCCTGCTGTACTTTATACAGCTTCAACAAAATCTATAATCATATCAACAAATGCTTGGTTTTCAGAGAAAGAAGAGGAAGAATCGACAAGAGATCTCCATCTCCACTGGTTTTTTATTATACTATTCTGATAAGATATTGGTAGAGAATTTTTACCAGTGTGGACAGCTCTGACAACGCCTAGGGAGATGCAAAGAGATCAGCTCTCAGCTCAGATGATGGAAAATTAGAGATGGTATTGAATGTTGCACCTTTTCTGACAGTAGTGGGATGGGGACATTCAAAAGTTTGCAAGTATTAAGTTAATTCAATTCAATTATCTCTCACACCAAAAGCAGTCAGTGTTACACCTAGTCTGGTACCGGCCAAACTGATACTCACTTTGTGCGAAATCAGGCAAATTTTCAGTACAAGATGGAAAGCATACCAGCTCTAAATGCAAGACCAGTTCTAATCGGCGACACCTCATCAGATCGAGGTAGGTAGGCTTCTGGTAATTAATTTGGAAGAGAAATTTATGAAGTACCATAATAGTTTGCAGTGATACCTGATTAATTAAAAAGAACCAGCCATCCTCGTCAGATAACTTCTCCACTTGACGTGATTTTGTTGCCTCATTCCGTTCGTAACTCTTTCATCTCGAGTGGTAACAACTAATCTACTCCTATGCTGCGGGCTCCCATGGAGTAGATTACTTGTCACCACTCGAGACGAAGAGGAAGAGGAAGAATCTGTAGCTATTCGATAAGGAAGAGGAAGAATCGACGGGAGATCCTTGTAGTGGCGTCTCCTCTGAGGTGATTCGCCATAGGAGGAAGCTATTCGCAAGAAGCAGCCATGGCGGCCGCAGAGAGAGACGCACACTAGAAACAGATCGATCAAGAAGGGTTCTGGCTTCGCTTTCAAGTGAGAAATGATAAATTTATTATGGGCCCTGATTTGGGTTTGGGCTGGGCCTTTTTTGTTCTAGATTGAAGAGAAATAAATTGGCCTCAAATTCTGTACTCATTCTTGGTCGATTCAAGAGTGACAAAACTGTACTGATTTTGTTTCCCTCTCTCTTATGCTATAAATTAAGCAAGTAGTCGTAATAATGTCAAGTTTATTTTTCGAGTGAGATTATGGTACTATGTATAGCGTATATTGGCTCTTGCTATGGACTCATATTTTCATTTTGAAAGTCTTAACGGTCCATCTGAACAATCTTGAACCATTCGACATGGAGATGTACCTACAAATCAATTTTTTTATTTTTTAGATTTTTTTTTACTATTTAGTATTTATTTAGAATTAGAGGTAGAAAATCACTTGATCTCACATTTGTGGACCATCCAAAAACAATTATTTAATTTTGACTTATCTAAAATAATAGTAAAACAATTCTAATAATCTGCAAGTACATATTCATATGAAGATCATATTGAACGGTTTGAATTAACCGTTAGGACTTTGAAAACAAAAATAATGATCTATAGTATGAACCAATCTGCGCTATGCATAGTACCATAGCCTCAATCTTCTTTTATTATGCAGGAAGTATAGTGAAAATACCACAGTTCTTACTAAGACTCCTAAAATCAAGCAAACTTTTATCTGTACTTCCTAAAAAGATTTTGGTTAACCAAAATAAAAAGGAAAAAGTTGACTTCAAATATGTCACCATTTCGATAATAGACAACTTGCCATAACATCATGTCAAGCGGCTAACAACAGCACACCCGACTAAATGTTACAAGGCGCAATAATACTTAAGGTTATGGCAATACCAATGCTCAACGCTGCCAAGATGCAATACAGTCATTCAACATAGACATCATACACACCTGTTGAAAACTACACACACATATATTTAAGTTTTACAGTCTCTTGAACATTTACAAAAGAACTTCTCGTGCAAATATGAACAAAAGGCAAACTAAGCGAGAAGTGTCCAAGGATAAAGAGTTGTGACAAAATGACTGTTCAACTAAAATATACATATATGTAGAGACTATACCCACATCTATACGATATGGCAGCCAACGCTCCTGTCGTCTAGTCCCGATGCTGCTCCACGTCGCTCCTAAGTCCTGGAACCCACAAAATGAAATAATGAGAGAAAATAAAAATCTCCCAGTGCGGTTTTAAGTTCCAGCCAGAATTTCTCAAATCAAAACAATAGAACTGAACTCACACTAAGTAGTATTAAGCAATTACCCACTTGCTAGCACAAAAGTTCAATAATCTGTTGGGCAATATTATGAGGTAAACAAAATTTTAGATGAAATGCTCATGTGAAATAATGAATGTACAATTATTAAAATATAGCAAGTCTCAAATATGCACAATTGTTCAAGTATAGAAATTCTGCAATATTTTCCTTCGTATATCATGAGTTACAAGTTCTTGCACCAAGCACAAATCCGGTCATGCGCTACCCGAATATGGCGCCTACACAGCTCTCGCTATGCGCTACCCGAATATGGCGCCTACACAGCTCTCGCTATGCGCTACCCGAATATGGCGCCTACACAGCTCTCGCTATGCGCTACCCGAATATGGCGCCTACACAGCTGACGCTATGCGCTACCCGAATATGGCGCCTACATGACCCTCGGATTTCATTCTTCAATTCCCATCAACGTACATACAAGACATTTCATATACAAGCAATTCGATGTTTTCTATGAATGCAAGGCATGCTCACATTTCTATCCAAGGTTCATTTAATGCAAAGCTACAAATTTTCTTAATTTCATGCTTCAGTTCTAACCAAAGTACATAACAGGAATTATATATATACAAGCAATCAAAATGTTCTATTAGTACAAGCCCTACGAAATAACTGAGTTCATTTATAGATATATCATGGTTCAAATCATGCAACATACATGCAAGCCGTATCGTGCATAAGTTGAGGTTCAGCTTTAGTGAAAATATTCATGCATGTCCTGCAATTTCAATATTATTGTATATCCCAAATCCTACATGCATGTTCCATAACTCAAGTTTTGTTCAAAGCCCAGACCATGTATGTTGTCTAAATTATGCAGCCATGACTTAGCGACTCACACATAAGTTAAATTCATCATTATACTACCATACAAGTAATGCAACTCAATTATCAGATTTCAGTTTCTCTTTTCTTTTCTTTTTTTTTTTCTTTGGTCAATCATGGGTGCCTTACGAACCAATTATAATTAGGGTTCAATCCATGTACTCTATTGAGAAATTCAGAATTTAGTAATTCTAATGAGGAATTCAATTTGGCCATAAAAGAAAAGGATCTCAAGAACAAATAGCAATTGGCCATAATTAAATTACGTAAATAAAATAAAACACACCATCAAGTAATTAACAGGGAGGACTAAATAAATTCGACAACCGCACCTGACCCGTGATCGATTTACCGTGACGGTGTCGAACTCTATCCTTTACTGTGAGTTTCCATCATCCCTTTTCTTCTTCTCCTCTTCTCTTACTCTTTTTGCTTCAACTTTCCCTTCTTCCCCTCTTTTCGTTACTTTCAAGGAATATACTGGTTCTAAGAGAGAGAGTACCCGCACACATCAAGAAAAATGAATTTTATATCTTCCACCTCTTTTTAAAGAAAGAAAAAGTGGTTTTTCCCCCGAATAAAGAAACAATTTCTAACAAAATTTTCAAAGGAAATGTTTGACCTTATTATTTTAATGTCTTAGTTGAGTCCAGCTAAGGCCCATCCACTACTGTACGATCCAATAGAATTTTTAGTGCTTTAATAGAAAAATCATCTTTTATGATTTTGTACTTAGCTTATTGTAAAATTTATAATTTATACTTAAGCCCTTAAAAATTTTATGCTTTAATTTTCAGGATGTTACAAAATATTTGAAATTTTATAGAAAAATATGGATTTCATTGAAGCCATGTCATGATTAGCAAAAGTACAATGGGACTTTTATAGAAAATAACTTCTTTCCTTTAAAAAAAGGTTCAGTTTCACAAAATTATAATGACTTTATAAAAATTTGTGACCATAAAATTTTAAAAATAAATTAAAGGAAAAAAATGCAATGACATCAGTACTACTAGCTGCATCAGCACTTCCAGCAGAATCTTTTGCAAGAAAAAACAATCGCAATATATCAAACCAAATTTGTCCCATATAAAAAATCAACAAGCAGTCTTATCATACATATGTCCACATAAATAAACTGACAATACACAGCATATAAAATACACACAGTATAAAGTGACCAGTACCAACTGATAAACTCAAAATATTAAAAAAAAAAAACAACTCTCAAACATACAACACGCAAAAAAAAGTACGAGTTACAAATAAAATTGTATCACCCGGACTTAAATTAGTGCACAATCTTTTTTCCTGTTTTCGATTTTTTTTATTTTTCCCTTTTTTGTGTGTTTTTTACAATAGGTTTCCAATAACATTAAAAGCATCAAATAAGTTCGACAATTACAAAAAATTATACAATATCCCAGCAATGATTGTACTGGAGAGCGAATACTTAGAAGAAGAACATAACAAATTTCTTTTAAAGGTAATCAATGGAGAATCTTTTTTTCTTTTCTGTTTTTGGTTTTTTTTTGGTTTTTTTTTTTTGGTTTTTTAGTTATTTTTTGTGGTTTTATTTTTAATTTTGGGGATGAGGTTGTATGGGGGATTGGAAAATTGGAGATGGTGGGGGCAGAGAAGAAATTGGAGAGAGTGAGAGAAAAACTCCAGCCTAACAACGATTCCTTTCTTCTGCAAAAAAACAGAATTAAGACAAAAAATTAGTATCTTATAGCATTGTCAGAGCAGTGAAAATTTTTGGCTATCGTCAGATGGATTATCCATAAATATTGCAATGCCAGCATTAATTACTGACAAAAAAAGGTAACGCTTTTCTTTCCCATGCTTAATTTTACTCCTTACATGGACATGTCTGTGAAAATAGACATATAGAATATGTAAACGGAAGCAGTTCAGAAATGAATCAATAAGTTTTATATTTCTTGCTCTGCAAAGCTGATGGTTGAAAACTTGAAATACACATTTTTTTTATAAATTAAATTATTTGTATTTTCAAAGACAACTCGTATACTATTTTCTGGAGAAAAATGTAGTAGAATCTGTGACTGAAATCCACATGCACAAAAATTAATGAAAGAATTATTGGTTCACTGAATATAGAAGCTGCAAATTTGGAACAGACATAATGAGAAATAAAAAAACAATGGCCAAGGAAATATAAGTATGGTAATATGGTATATGATCAACAAGACAGAAATCAAAGCAAGAAAAAGGGAAAAGGAAAGCGGTCAGGTACACTGGTACGGTTTCATGAATGCTAAACCATACCAGAAGTCCAGCACAAAACCAGAATGTAGGAGGATGCCTTGTCTCATCTGCTAGTTATGGCTTCAGCTAAAATCTAGACTATTTTACTCCTTACTGGAATTTAAATGCTTTGGTGAACCAAAAGGGTAATGGGGGTCTAAAAACATTTGATTAGATCCCTCTAATGACTGATGAAAATAATGTGTCCATCAATAAAGAGAAGATATAATATTAAAAATAGAAGTGGTTTACTGTGGGGTCTCAAAATGAGCTTACCTTCTGTTGGAAATTTCACAACGGTGCTTCTTTCGTGAAACCAGACCCGGTAAGGGCCACCCTTGTTGAACTTCTTTGTCAGGGTTGGACAGTCTTCAATATACAACTCACGAAGATTCCTGGGTAGTTCTTCCAACTCATATAAGTTTGGACAGTTTTTAATTTTCATAAGCTGGAGTGATTGAAGATTCTTCAAGTTCTTTGGCAGATGGGTAATATTGCAATCATAAAAGTACAAACGCTTCAAAGAGGTAAGAGACTGAAAAACCTCATCTTCTAAGGAATCTCCTCGAAATAAACCAATTGACAAAGTATCTATTGAGGAGATAGTTTCATTTGATAGCATCAACTTCAATAATAAAATGTTGTCAACATAAATAACTGCAAGTGCATATGCGTACTTTTCCATAGGAGATGAGAGATCGATCTCCATGTGGGACGACACATGTAGACTATGAAGGGTAGTTAATGAATTCAATCCCTCCAAATGAACATTCCATCCCGTTATAGTCAGATTCTCGAGACAAGACAGGTGACCAACATGTAAAACTTCCGTCCGGTTTTTTAAATTATTAAACACAGTAAGGGCACGTAGTTCCGGTAAATTTGATTTGGCAAGAATAGCATCAACATTTGAGCAATCCCAAAATTTTAGCATCTCTAAGGAAGAAGGCAATGGTTCATTTGATGTGCTCAAATTGAGGCAGCCATTTAATTCGAGCGCTATCAGGGAGCTCAAGGCTCCAATACCTCCCAAGGAACTGAGCAAATAACATTCTTCAATGGTAAGAGACTGGAGATTCTTTAATAAACACAGGACTTCATTGGGAGGAAGAGAGGTTATTGTCTGAATGTCAGATAGTTTTAGTTTAGAGAGGGAAACAAGGCATTGTATGCTGGTGGATAATGCATCACTAGTAATTCTACATGATGATATCTCAAGGTTAGTAAGTGAAGATGGTAAAACCAACTTGGACTCTTCATTTCTGTTGAACATTGTTTTTATGTGGTCATGCATGAACACAATCCACACATTCAATAACTCAATCCGAGAATAATCATCACTTAAAGGGTAATAATTAACTATCTTCCGAAGAATATTTATATGCTGTGAACTGCTGTTGCGGATTTCTGGTGCAGTTTCCAATCTTTCTTTCGCAAACTGTAAAAATAGCCTCCCATATAAAGAAGCTTTTTGCTTCAATTTCAGGCACTCTACTACTTTCTTCATGTCCTCAAGTTTGGATTGCTTTCTTTCTTCCTTCATCAACAAATCATCATCAGAGAAATAACTAAGCTGTGGGAGATGGTCTATCACTAAATATGTAAGGTTTGGAGGAAGGAGAGGCATTTTTTTAAGGTTTTTGAGCCCCCGTAGTATAAGACTTTTACATCTGGGAAGTGATTCATCAATGGATGAGATTCCTTCTACTTTATCACAGTTCATTAATGTTAACGATGTTACATGCTGTAGTGAATTCGGACTTAGAAGCCAATTTGGAAATCTCTCTCCTTTAAATCCTATAAGTGTGAGGGCACTTGTATTTGTTGAAAATAATCCAAGTCAGAAATGAATACGGACCGTATCCCAATACGGACCGTATCAGCAGAGTGAAGATGCAGTTTTTATATTTCGGTTTTTTACAGCATTTTATTTTCTGTTTAGAGTTAATTGTAAACTTGGACAGCAAGTTATCTATTTAGACATGTGCAGGAAAGTAGTGGGTAGTTTTTAATTAATATGTCAAGTAGTGGGTTGGTTATAGGTTAGTTATAGCAAAGTTAGTGGAGTTAGTGGGGTGCGAAATGAGGGATATGCACCACTATAAATACCAGATCTGTTTATGTTAATTAATCAAATGAAAAAAATGGAGTTGTGAAAAGTTTCGGCTGCTACCCTGTTTTCTGTTTTTTCCTCTTTTCCGAAATACTCCCAACAAAATTGGTATCAGAGCAAGGTGAGAGATTAAGGCAGATCTGACCAAGCCGAAGGTGAGAGATCAAGGCAGATCCGACCAAGCCGAAGGTGAGAGATCAAGGCAGATCCGACCAAGCCAAAGGTGAGAGATCAAGGCAGATCCGACCATAGCCGACGCAGGCAACAACACCACCATTAGCATGTCAAATCAGATGGTACCTTTGTTCAAGGGTGAGAATTACGAATTCTGGAGCATCAAGGTACGAACTATGCTGAAATCTTATGGCTTGTGGGAACTAGCAGACAAGGGAATACCGAATCCTGATCCGACACCAATCGACACAGCCAAGCTAGATGCAAAGGCGCTCTTCTTCATTCAGCAAGCCGTACACGAATTGGTGTTTGCAAAGATTGCAGCAGCAGAAACAGCAAACCAGGCCTGGACAACTCTGAAAACCGCATTTCAGGGAAGTTCCAAGGTGGTAGCCATCAAGTTGCAGGGCTTGAGACGGGAGTTTGAGACATTGAACATGAAACAAGGCGAGTCAGTTCAATCCTTCTTCACGCAAGTTACAACAATAGTCAACCAAATCCGAAGTTGTGGAGAAGATCTTCCAGAAAAGACGGTTGTGATGAAGGTGTTGCGCAGCCTGACAACCAAATTTGATCATGTGGTCGCGGCGATCGAAGAATCCAAAGATCTGTCCACCTACACGTTTGATGAGTTGATGGGATCACTGCAGGTCCATGAAGTTCGTCTCAACAGATCAGAAGTGAAGGATGACACCAAAGCTTTCTATTCCAATGGCAATTCCTTAAGAAGCCAACAACAAGGCAGAGGTAGAGGCCAAGGTTACAGCAGAGGTCGAGGCAGTCAAGCCGGCAGAGGCAGAGGCAAGCCGAGTTACAATCAACCGCATTCTAATCAACCGAAGAAAGATGTAGAATGCTACTACTGTCACAAGAAAGGGCATATGCAAGCCGATTGCTACAAGAAACAGAGAGAAGAAGATCAAGATGTGGAGTGCTATTACTGCCACAAGTCCGGTCATGTGCAGGCCGACTGCTACAAGAAGAAAAGAGAAGAAGGACAGGCAAGTTTTGTTGAAGAGAAGAACAATCAGGCACAGTTGTTCATGGCCAAAACCTATGAAGAATCAGATGCAAGTCAAATCTGGTTTTTGGACAGCGGGTGCTCAAACCATATGACGGGTTTCAAATATCTATTTGATGAATTAGATGAGTCATACAAGAAGGCAGTAAAGCTTGGCGACGATAAAGAGATTCATGTTGAAGGAAAAGGAAGAGTAGCCGTGCAGACCAGCAGTCACAATACACGGATGCTACATGATGTGTACTATATTCCTCAACTGTCCCAAAACCTTCTCAGCATCGGTCAAATGATGGACAGCGGGTGTACCATCAAGTTTGAAGGCGACAATTGCAGAATTGTAGATGCAGCCATGGATCAGACGATGACAATAATCAAGAAGACACAAAACAACTTGTTCCCTCTGGAGATAGCCAAGGTGAAAGACAAGGCACTTGCAGCCAAGGAGATTAGTTCCAGCGAGCTATGGCATTTGAGGTATGCTCATCTAAACATGAATGGTTTGAGATTGTTGAATCAAAAGAAAATGGTGAATGGGTTACCCGAAATTGGTGAAATCGGGTTATGTGAAGGATGTGTGTTTGGCAAGCAATCGAAGCTGTCATTTCCAAAAGATCAGTCGATGCGTGCAACCAAGGTACTCGAGTTAGTGCATACTGATTTGTGTGGGCCCATGGAGGTTGAATCAATGGGAGGAAGCAAGTATTTTATGCTATTTATTGATGATTATAGTAGGATGACTTGGGTTTATTTCCTTAGCTATAAAGGTGAAGCGTTTGGGCTGTTCAAAAGGTTCAAAGCCATGGCAGAGACGCAAATAGGGGCTAGGCTGAAAGCTCTAAGATCAGATCGCGGTGGTGAGTTTCAATCAAAAGAATTTAAGCAGTTTTGTGAGAAAGAAGGGGTGCTACAGCAGCTGACCACTCCATACAACGGTGTAGCTGAACGCAAGAACCGCACTGTAGTAGAACTAGCAAGAAGTATGCTGAAATCTAAAGGTATGCCAAATAGTTTTTGGGCTGAAGCAGTAGCAACAGCGGTATATGTTCTAAATCTATCACCAACCAAGGCAGTGATGAACAAAACACCATTTGAAGCGTGGTTTGAAGGAAGCCTAGTGTGGGGCATTGCGTGTTTTTGGGTGCATTGCTTACACTCTCATAAGTACACAAAACCGAAAAAAACTGGACTCAAAATCTGAGAAGTGTGTGTTCATTGGGTATTGCATACAATCTAAAGGTTATAGGTTGTTTAATCCGGTGACAAAGAAGATTATAATCAGTAGAAATATCATGTTTGATGAGAATGCTAGTTGGAGTTGGTCTATAGAGGAAGACAACACACCAATAGCAGAAATAGAAGATGAAGAAGAAGAAGGCAGCAGTCAGCAACCGCAAAACAGTCCAAGCTCGAGTAGTACATCACATCGGATGGTTGATCCGGATACACAAGGAAGAAAGGTACGATCCTTACAAGAATTGTATGAAGCAACTCAGGTTTTGTATGTAGCCGATCCATTGTCCTATGAAGAAGCCGTAGAAAGAAAGGAATGGGTGCAAGCAATGAAAGAAGAAATGAGTTCAATCGAGCAAAACCAAACCTGGAAGTTGGTGGAATTACCAAAAGATCGCAATGCGATTGGACTTAAATGGGTTTACAAGACTAAATTTGGTCCAGATGGCAGTGTATTAAAATACAAAGCGAGGTTAGTGGCAAAAGGATATGCGCAAAAGCAAGGCATAGACTATGAAGAGACGTTCTCCCCCGGTGGCAAGATTTGAAACGGTTCGGTTGTTGATTGCAATGGCTGCCCAATTGACACAACCTATCTATCAATTTGATGTGAAGTCAGCATTCCTCAATGGTGAACTAAAAGAAGAGGTTTATGTTGAGCAACCGGAAGGGTTTGTGGTGAAGGGCAAAGAACATTGGGTGTACCGTTTGTTCAAAGCATTACACGGTTTGAAGCAGGCCCGTCGTGCATGGTACAGCAAGATTGATGCACATTTTTAGAAATTGGGATTTGAGAGAAGCAAGAATGAGCCTAATCTCTATGTCAAACGCAAAGAAAAAGGAGGTTTAACAGCGGTATGTCTCTATGTTGATGATATGATTTATTTTGGCACAGATGACGCAATGGTGAAGGAGTTTAAAGAGCAAATGATGCGTGTGTTTGAGATGACCGATCTAGGAGAAATGCATTACTTTCTAGGTCTGGAGGTTGAACAAGAGAAGGGAAAAATCTTTGTGTCCCAACGCAAGTATGCAAGAGACTTGGTAGAAAAGTTCGGATTAAAAGATTGCAATCCCGTACTAATTCCAATGAATACAAACGAGAAGTTGACAGCAATTGATGGAACCGGAGCTGCAGATGCAACTCGGTTTAGGAGTTTGGTGGGAGGTCTGTTGTACTTGACGCACACAAGACCAGACATCACACATGCAGTTGGAATGGTTGCGAGATACATGCAGAATCCAACTAAACAACACATGGGAGCAGCAAAGCGAATTCTTAGGTACATTGCAGGTACAACAAGCTATGGTCTGTGGTACAAGGGTGTTGATGAACCGTGTTTGATAGGCTACAGCGATAGTGATTGGGCAAGCAGCATAGATGATCGAAAAAGCACAACAGGTCAGGTGTTCTTCTTTGGCAACAGCGTAATAAGTTGGAATTCGAAGAAACAGTCAACAGTTGCACTATCAACCGCAGAAGCTGAGTACAATGCAGTGACATCAGCAGCATGCCAAGGTGTATGGTTAAGGCGCTTATTGGAAGAGTTAGATTGTGAGCAGAAAGGTGCAACAATACTCTATTGTGATAATCAGTCGACAATTGCAATTAGTAACAACCCAGTGCATCACAACAGAACAAAGCACATAGACACTCGTCTCCATTTCATACGAGATCTGATTGAGCAAAAGATGATAGAGTTGCAGTATGTGAACACGAACCAGCAAGTTGCAGATGTGCTGACCAAATCACTCCCACGAGAGAAGTTCAACTGGTGTCGAGACATGATGAATGTGCTGGACTTTGGATTAAGGGGGGGTGTTGAAAATAATCCAAGTCAGAAATGAATACGGACCGTATCCCAATACGGACCGTATCAGCAGGGTGAAGATGCAGTTTTTATATTTTGGTTTTTTACAGCAGTTTATTTTCTGTTTAGAGTTAATTGTAAACTTGGACAGCAAGTTATCTATTTAGACATGTGCAGGAAAGTAGTGGGTAATTTTTAATTAATATGTCAAGTAGTGGGTTGGTTATAGGTTAGTTATAGCAAAGTTAGTGGAGTTAGTAGGGTGCGAAATGAGGGATATGCACCACTATAATACCAGATCTGTTTATGTTAATTAATCAAATGAAAAAAATGGAGTTGTGAAAAATTTCGGCTGCTGCCCTGTTTTCTGTTTTTTCCTCTTTTCCGAAATACTCCCAACAGTATTAGGATGAGGTTGCAATGCATCTAATAATTGAACATGTTGAGTAGAGAGACCTGTAACATTATGAGTGTCTCTTTCATCAGAGCTCCACTCAAAATGTAGTTTCTCGAGATGTTTTTTATTCTGCATATTGGCCTTTACAGCATCCGCTATACTCCGTACATTCTCAAGACCTGAAATGCGCATTTCACCTCGTAGTTGATTCAAATTTTCTAGTTGGTGCAATTCATTCCCATGTTCCTTCCTTACAAGGAATTGATCAAGGCATTGGAGGGACGTCAGCCTTCCAACATTAGAAATATGGGACATTGTCTCCCCAACTGTTTCAAAGCGCCTCAAGCTAATGAGTTCAGAAAAATCATTGTGTAGGGATTTACATTTTGGCAGGACAAGCGTTTGAAGGTGGTAAAGTTTGCATATGGAATTAGGAAGTTTCTTAATAGGCCGAGAGCCATAAATATCCAGGGAACGGAGATGCTTTAAATTGCCAATATAGTCTGGCAAGTCATCAACACAATGAGAAAGATCTAACACCCGCAGTTTTTCCAAGTGTTTCAATATCTCTTGTAATACTTTCTTTGGGACAAAACAACTATCCTCTAGCACAAAAAAAGTGCGTATATTTTTCATGTGGCATAATGTTTCTTTTAATTCATTTGTCATGCTTGAGGGTAAAAGGATGTGGCGAATGTTTTCACTTCTAGAAAACTTGTCGCTAATGTGGGAAGGAATTTCTCTGAAATTAAAGGAGTCTATTCTGATAAAATCATCACCTTGAACATGCTCTGCAAGATCATGAAGCAGGTCATGAAGTTGATAATATATTTCTCCTTTTTTATTATCTACAACTTCTTCAATAAAGAACCTTGATACGAGTTCGTGCAAGTAATTTTCACCGATATCCTCCAACCTTTCTTGCTTATCTATTGGCCTGATAAAACCTTCTGCCATCCACAAATTAACTAAAAATTGTCTTTGCAACCTAAAACCTTTTGGAAATAAGCTACATAATGCAAAACAACGTTGAAGATCTAGAGGCAGCTGCTGATAGCTCCAGATCCTCGCTTTCATGTTATCTCCCAACCAATCTTTCTGTGCTACTTCCTCCCAATGCCTAAGGTCAAGTTTTCCACTCAACTGATGACCCACTAACTTTGCCGCACCAGGATCTCCTTTTAGCTTAACAACTAGTTTTCGACCTATTTTTTCGAATTCCTCTTTTTGCAAATGAGAATTATGAGAATTGCTAGGCCAAGCATAGTGCATAAAGAGTTCCAAAAATTGATCCTCCTCTATCTCCTCTAAATTATAGGTGTCTACTTCCATAACACTGACAAGGCTGACCTGTTGTGCAGCATTTTTGGATTGAGTTGTAAGTAGAATTCTGCTCCCTGGTAAGCAACTACTTAAGCAACTAATGAAATTCTCCCATTGCACAACAAAATCCTCAGTATCACTCCAAAAATCATCTAACACAAGTAGAAGTTTCTTAGACCCTAATATGCTTCTTATTTTTGTTAAAAGAGCTTCAAGAGATGAAGAGGGATAATCATTACTAGCACATTCTTTTGCCTTTATGATTTCTATCATATTCTTAATCACATCAGTTGCCTTAAATTTGCGACGGGTATGCACCCATACAGGAATATCAAAATGATCTTGTCCATCGATGTGTTTATATACATACTGGGCAAGTGCAGTTTTCCCGACACCAGAACGGCCCGTAATGGCAATTATAGGGATAGCTGGCCTAGTGCTTGGTCCAGGCTCAGAATTTGATGGTTTTTTCGTGAGTAAGCCGACTATGTTTTCTTTATCTCTCTCACGACCGAAAACTCTACTGGGAGGCTCTGAGATTGTTTCCCTATCAGGGTCACTACCACTAGCAGTTTCTTGGACCTCTAACAAATCACGAAATTCGTTGGCCTCGTTTGCAATTTCTATGAGTTTGTTTATACAACCCTTTAGCATGATCTTTTGACGGGAGAAAATAGATAAGCTATCTTTTAACTTATCAGAAGCAATCTTAAGAGGACGGGGTACAAATTGGGATGGTAAACTAATTCGGGTTCCCCTCTCGTTTTTCCCCTTTTGTTCTAGTGTTTTTCTATCATCCTTTACCTTTTGTTTCAGCAGCTCATATTCGAATAGGTCGATTGCATCCTCAGTCTCATAGTACGCACCCTTGAGCCTATTGAGCCAGTCCACTAGCTTCTCCTTGTTGGGGCTCTTTTTGGCTTTCTCAATCGCCAGAGAGAGGCGAGGAAGTATTGTGGCCGCAAGTATCTTCCTTCTTTCGTCAATTCCAGTGCCGAGATACTCAAGTGCTTTGTCGAATAGCATTTTCATCAATGGGGCCGCCAGCCACCCAAAGGGGGTGAGAACGGCCGCCACAGCCACCATGGCTGGCCTTCTCTTGGTAAGGGTTTTAAGGAAAGTTGGGTCACTTAGTTGCGGAGAGAGTTGAGGGAAGTTCGAGATGAGAGGAAAGTTGAGGAAAAAAACTTTGATCTGATCGAGTTCAATGATTCTTTCTATGTTCTCTGTTTTTTTTCTTTCTCTTTTTCTACTTTAAAATTAGAACAATGGTGTTTTGCTGGAAACAGAGAGTTGACGCATGTTGACTGTTGAGAGGAAAGTTGAGGAAAGTTAGAAATTTTGTGGGTTGGTAGCGGAAATTAAGGACCTATAATTAATCTGAAACTTTTAGAAGTGCGTTCTCGTTTGGCAAAAAATTGAAAAAGAATGCATTCACATGACTACCACTAATGATTCCATGTGCTGCACGCAAAAATGGACTGCAAAGAACTAATTAATTATTTAATTAATCGTGTGACCATTCCTAGCTAGACTGTACAACACAGTCTGTGGTACATAGAGGTGAAGCCACACAGTCACTGGATGTTATAATAATGTAACCTCTGTAACTCCAATTATAGCTGGTAGGAGTAGAGAATTGACTAAACTTTGGACCGAAATATTGTTAGTGGCTTTAAATGCCTACTAACAATTTCATTGATAAAAAACGGATTACAACGAGTCAAATGACCCTCTTACCTAGATCTAAATTTTTTTATTCTCATGAAATCTCGGAAACTACTCTAATCAACTAATCTTACTTATATACTCTTAAACAATCTATTACCTCTTTCTCCATTTCTGTAATTTTTATGAACTAGTCCATATTTTCAAAATTAGCCAATATATTAGTTACACATTTAGGAATGTGCGAAATACACCTGTACTAGATCAGATTGTTACAAGCAAAATAATTGACCAAATTAGCCATTTGTGTCATGGTTTTAACATGTGTATCATCCAAACCAATATCCGTTAAAGCTAGTAGCTAGGAATGGTCATGTATTCTCCAACAAGTTCACCAATTTAATCTCATAGAAATGAGGAAATGGCACAACTAATTAATTTCATTATTCCCAAATATCCAAAAAATACAACAATGTTAACCAGGTCGTAAGAAACAGATTTGGGTAATTTTGTTGTTATGGTGAAATTTCATATGTACCTACCCTCGAATCTCTTCTTTTAAGACAATTATGTTTCTCTAATATGGTCATAACAAGGGTCGACAAGGATTAATTAATTAAATAAACATGAGAAGAAATCTTGTTATTCGCCTCCCCTTCTCCTTCATTCCCTCTTGTTTTTTTATTTCCTTATGAATTAGAAGTGTCGTTTTGGTTTGGCAAAAACTTTGATCTGATCGAGTTCAATGATTCTTTCTATGTTCTCTGTTTTTTTTTTCTTTCTCTTTTTCTACTTTAAAATTAGAACAATGGTGTTTTGCTGGAAACAGAGAGTTGACGCATGGTGACTGTTGAGAGGAAAGTTGAGGAAATTAAGTGGAAAGTTGAGGATAGTGATGTTACAAATTTTGTGGGTTGGTAGCGGAAATTAAGGACATATAATTAATCTGAAACTTTTAGAAGTGCGTTCTCGTTTGGCAAAAAATTGAAAAAGAATGCATTCACATGACTACCACTAATGATTCCATGTGCTGCACGCAAAAATGGACTGCAAAGAACTAATTAATTATTTAATTAATCGTGTGACATATAGATTTCCTCTGGCTAGACTCTACAACACAGTCTGTGGTACGTAGAGGTGAAGCCACACAGTCAGTCACTGGATGTTGTACCGTTGAAGTTAAATCACATTCTTCGCCACAGCATGCATGCTGCACAAGATTATAATAATGTAAGCTCTGTAACTCCAATTATAGCTGGTAGGAGTAGGGAATTGACTAAACTTTGGACCAAAATATTTTTAGTTACCACCCTAAACTTGAAAAATTCTGAATTTACCATCGATTGTTTGGAAATTCAAATTTTGACAAGTGCGCAGACTAAGTCTGCACTCCAAAATTCTGTTCTTATGTGCAGAAAGAGAACATAACATAAAAAAAAAACCCTCCAATATAGTGTGCAGACTGCGTCTACACACGCGTAAAAAATAGTGCGCAGACCTAGTCTGTGAACATGTCAAGTTTTGAAATTTTTCCTGAAACGGTGTTAAGATCAGAATTTTGAAAATTTAGGGTGGTAACTAAAAAATTTTTCGATACTTTGAAGCCCATACGCTGGATGATTAATTTTTATCCCTCGAATCTCTTCTTTTAAGTTTTAAGACAATTATTTATTTAATTATTTTTCTATAACAAGGGTCAACAAGGATTGATTAAATCTTCAAATTTCGTCGTACCAACTTATATTTTTACTAATAAAAAAATAAGAAGAGCAGAAATTTTATTCACCTCCCTTCTATCTCCCCAGTATCATATTTTCCCAAATCGCTCCATATTGTTTCGTTCTGGCCATAATTATTTGAAAGTTAGTGGCTTTAAATGCCTACTAACAATTTCATTAATAAAAAAACGAATTACAACGAGTCAAATGACCCTCTTACCTAGATCTAAATTTTTTTATTCTCATGAAATCTCGGAAACTACTCTAATCAACTAATCTTACTTATATACTCTTAAACAATCTATTACCTCTTTCTCCATTTCTGTAATTTTTATGAACTAGTCCATAATTTTTATGTACTAGATCAGATTGTTACAAGCAAAATAATTGACCAAATTAGCCATTTGTGTCATGGTTTTAACATGTGTATCATCCAAACCAATATCCGTTAAAGCTAGTAGCTAGGAATGGTCATGTATTCTCCAACAAGTTCACCAATTTAATCTCATAGAAATGAGGAAATGGCACAACTAATTAATTTCATTATTCCCAAAAATCCAAAAAATACAACAATGTTAACCAGGTCATAAGAAACAGATTTGGGTAATTTTGTTATTAAGGTGAAATTTCCTATGTACCTACCCTCGAATCTCTTCTTTTAAGACAATTATGTTTCTCTATAAAGCTACCGACACTTCATTTTGTTTTTCTAATACGGCCATAACAAGGGTCGATAAGGATTAATTAAATAAACATGAGAAGAAATCTTATTCGCCTCCCCTTCTCCTTCATTCCTTTCTATCTGATGAAATATTCTCTCAAGTTGCTGGATAGTAATGTATTAAATTTTGTGGGTGGACAGAGGAAAGGACTTAACAATATATTAGATTTCCTCTGGCCAGGCTGTACAACACAGTCTGTGGTAGATCGTAGGTAGAGATGAAGCCACATTGTCACTGAAAGTTGTACCGTTGAAGATTAAGCTGATACATTCATTGAAAATATTTAAAATTGCATGGGTCCAAACTGTCGAGTTAAATCACATTATTCACCACAGCATGCATGCTGCACAAGATCATAATAATGTAAGATCGATCTGTAACTCCAAATGTAGCTGGTACTGGTAGGAGGAGGGAATTGACTACCCACCTGCTCTGGAACCCATATATCTCTTCTTTTAAGACAATTATTTATCTAATTATTTTTCTCTATCAAGCTACCCACTTCATTTTTTTTCTTCTAATACGGCCATAACAAGAGTCAACAAGGATTGATTAAATCTTCAAATTTGGTCCTACCAACTTATAATGATAAATTTTACAATGTACCTTTCTTTTCAAAATCATCAAATTAATACTCCTCTTCTAAATTAACTTTGTCGATATAATTGAAAGGAAAAAGTTTTAAAATGTACATAAATTATCGAAGGCCTTGCATTGATGAAACTCGAGTTACTTTCTCTCTAGCATTAATTTTTTCTAGTGTAAAACGATTTGATAAGAGAATTATGTGGAAAAGAATATTTTCTCAGTTGTGTTATGTTGATAAGAAATAGTTTAAATTGGAATTAGATAATAAATTAATCAATGAAAGTTGTACCGTTGAAGATTAAGCTGATACATTGAAAATTTTAAAATTGCTTGGGTCCTAAATGTCGACAAGGTAATTTTGTGATTAAGTTGAAATTTCCTATGTACCTACCCTCGAATCTCTTCTTTTAAGACAATTATTTTTCTCTATCAAGCCACCGAGACTTCATTTTTTTTTTCTAATACGGCCATAACAAAGGTCGACAAGGATTAATTAATTAAATAAACAAGAGAAGAAATCTTGCTCGCTTATCTCCCTTGGTTCTCATGTGCATTTGTAACCCAGAAAGAAAATAATTATTTATCCACTAGCTAGGTACAATATGTAATTATTGATAAACCAATGAAGATGTTCTTCTAATTTCGGCCATAACAAGAGTTGATAAAGATTAACTAAATAAACAAGAGAGGAAATCTTATTCCCCTCCCCTTCTCCTTCATTCCCTCTTGTTTTTATTTCCTTGTGAATTAGAAGTGCGTTTTGGTTTGGCAAAAAGAAAATGGCGTTCACAGGACGAACAGTGATGACATATAGATATCCTCTTGCAGGCTGCACAGCTAGCACACAGACTGTGGTAGGCAGAGGTGAAGCCACAACAGTCATTGATAAAGTTGAATCACATGCTTCGCTACCGCATGCATGCTGCAGAGGATAGTGTAGGACTATAGTAGGGAATAGTTGACTTGACTACCCACACACTGGGGAGCCCACATGCTGGGGGACTCCATAATTGATGGTTAAATTGCCTATATACCCTTGGAATCTCTTCTTTTTAGACATTAATTTATTCATCTAATTATTTTTTTCCGTCAAGCTACCAAAATCCGGCAATAATAAAGTTTAAAATTTTGTCTTTTTTTTAATTAAAAGGAAGAAGAAAAGTTGGAATTTTGGTTTACTGAAGTGTCGAAATTCTAAATCAAGGCCCATGCATGAAGGGCCAATAGCGGTCATTGAGTTCTTTAAGGGATAATTTCATCTTCTAGACTTTTGATTATAACAAGTCAGCTCTTGAAATATGCAATCAATGACAATAATCTTTATTAGTTAACATTTTTATCCCTGTTTAAATATTTTTATTTATTTTATACTTTGCAGTTTTCAATATCAATTTCAAATTAATGAATAATTTCTTACTTCATATTAATGTTTGCTATTTTTCATGAATATACAAAATAGTTTTCCCAATTTTAATTAATTTTGAAACTATATCTTTTCTGTAAAAATAAAACAAAGTGGCAATATCGAACATCTCGTGCAGTATGAATATTTAATCAAGTGCCAATATTTTTTATGAAAAAGTTTACGAACTTTGTACAAATTAAAAAGTCATAAATGATGAATATTTAACCAAGTGCCAATATTTTTATACTTTGTGCCATAGTAATTACCTCTTTTTATTTTATTTTTTTCAACAGAAAATATGAGTGGACCGAAATTAAATCTTTCCTAAGTTTCAAATGTGGCTATTTTTTTAATTACATGTTCAATTTGAATAAAAAGGTCTTATGGCACCGATTTCTATTAAAGAAAATCACAAGGTTCTGTGACATACCAAGCTGGTACCATCTCACATAAGTTCTACATCCATTATTACAAACAACCAAATAAGCAACAATGGCTAAAGAAAGAAAACCAACAAACCAACAAACTAAAACAAAGTCTAACAATCACATAAAGCAAAATATGCATAAGAGGTCCGACTAGTACAAATAATCCAAAGTTGATCACATGTCCATATATATAGTGCCAGCATATCCAAATCCCTCTCTAAGGCATCTAAAACTAGTGCAAAACAATTATAAATGTAAGTTCACAAAAAGAAGAAAAAAGCATAAAACCATAGGATGCAACAACTCAAAAACAATTATTTATTTTCATTTTTCCAAACCAAACTTCCTACAAATTTGGAGGTTCTCCCTCCTCTGAAAGCTCCACCTCGGAAGAGTTCTGGTCTTGATCCATAGTGATCATAATATCCTTTAAATCACAAGGAAAAATAAGTGAAAGCTTTAATAAAGAAGAATCATTATTGCATTTACACCAAAATTAGTAAGTGCTACAATTTTAGCTGCTAATTAATTGTTGTATAGGCCTAATATTACCATTATTAAAAATGGGATCATTTCTTCCAAGCCAAATGACCCAAAATATAGTACCATTATTTAATGATCATTTCTTTTTTCTCTTGTTTTTTTTTTTCCCTCAGAATTAGAAATGTGTTTTAGTTTGGCAAACAAAGAAATGTGTTCACAGGACAAGCAGTAAATGGTAACATGTGCTGCATGCGAAAAAGCACTGACAAGAACTAATCAATCGTGAGACATAGATTTTCACTGGCTATGCTGTGCAGCACAGCCTGTGGTAGGAAGAGGTGAAGCCACACCAGTCAGGAAGTCATTAGAAGTTGTACCGTTGAAGATATATAAACAAGATTCATTGATAAAATCAAATCACATGCATATATACTTCGCTACTGCATGCACGCTACTGTAGTAGGGAATTTACTTGAATACCCACACACTTTGGAGCCCACATGCTGGGAGACTCCATAAGCAAAGGTGAAATTGCTTATATATCCCTGGAATCTCTTCTTATTAGACATTCATTCATCTAATTATTTTTGTCTGTCAAGCTACCAAAATCCGGCAATAATAAGGGTTAAGTTTAAAATTTCGTCCTACAAACTTGATTTTTTTTTTTTTTCTAATTAAAAGGAAGAAGAATAAACGGACTTAACCAAAGTATAGTTTGAGTATTATAGTTACATGATCTAACAACAAAAATGCGCAGTTGAATTGGTAAAGTTCACTATGAACACACCGCAGGTCTTGGGTTCGAGTCCCATCGGGGACAATTTTTAGTTAAGTTTTTGGGAAAGAATATTTGGAGCTGAAACGGTTGGAATTTTCCAGAATAAGACCGATTCGGCAGAAATTTAACTGGAATGAGACCGTTTCGGCCGAAATGTGACTGGAATCGGACCATTTTGTATGAAATTCAACAAAAAAATCGCCTACCATGTAAATCGGCCAGAAATTGAATCTGTACAGCCCGATTCCGATCCTAATCGGCCGATTACAATCCGGAAAGCCGATTTTTCCTTCTATGATCAAGATAATAGTTCTATAATTCATACCCAAAGTATTGCAATTTTTAGATAAAAAAGCCTAAGTGAATCACATTTCCAATGATCGCCCCAGCATTATAATTGTTTTTTGGATGATTTGCAAATGACGCGTCACTTACCATTTGCTTTTTCTTTCCTTTTTCTAGTGTGGGAAATCCTGAGTATCGACTGTCGTGTGAGTCTCGACACAGCTTTTACCAATTAATGATCCGCGGATTGAGACAAATTTATTAATATAGTATGAAGTATACTTAAGCCACAACACTGAGCTAGCAGTTATCTCAGAAATTGTTGGGTTCAATTGCAAATATAATAATCATTGTCATATGCATACCAGCATATTCTTGTTAGCAATCAATGGGTATTAATCAGAATTATATTATCACAGGGATTAATCAGTATACTTTATCCAGCTTCAACAAAATCTATAATCATATCAACAAATGCTTGGTTTTCAGAGAAAGAAGAGGAGGAATCGACAAGAGATCTCCATCTCCACTGGTTTTTTATTATACTATTCTGATAAGATATTGGTAGAAATTTTTACCAGTGTAGACAGCTCTGACAATGCCTAGGGAGATGCAAAGAGATCAGCTCTCAGCTCAGATGATGGAAGATTAGAGATGGCATTGAATGTTGCACCTTTTCTGACAGTAGTGGGACGGGGACATTCAAAAGTTTGCAAGTAGTAAGTTAATTCAATTCACTTATCTCTCACACCAAAAGCAGCCAGTGCTACACCTAGTCTGGTACCGGACAAACTGATACTAACTTTGTGCGAAATCAGGCAAATTTTCAGTACAAGACGGAAAGCATACCAGCTGTAAATGCAAGACCAGTTCTAATCGGTGACACATCATCAGATCGAGATAGGTAGGCTTCTGGTAATTAATTTGGAAGAGAAATTTATGAAGTACCATAATAGTTTGCAGTGATACCGGATTAATAAAAAAGAACCAGCCATCCTCATCAGATAACTTCTCCAGTTGACGTGATTTCATCTCGAGTGGTAACAACTAATCTTTCATTCCGTTCGTAGATTACTTGTCACCACTCGAGATGAAGAGCAAGAGGAAGAATCTGTAGTTATTCGATAAGGAAGAGGAAGAATCGACAGGAGATGATTCGCCATTGGAGGAAGCTATCGCAAGAAGCAGCCATGGCGGCCGCAGAGAGAGACGCACACTAGAAATAGATCGATCTGGAAGGGTTCTTGTGAGAAATGATAGATTTATTATGGGCCCTGATTTGGGTTTGGGCTGGGCCTCTTTTGTTGTAGATTGAAGAGAAATAAATTGGCCTTTTTTGTACAATACTGTACTGATTTCGTTCCACTCTCTCTTATCTTATAAATCAAGCAAGGAGTCGTGACAATCTCAAGTTTATTTCTCTTCTTGAGTTAGATTATGGTACTATTTATAGCGTATATTGGCTCTTGCTATGGACTCTATCTTAATTTTAAAAGTCCTTACGGTCGATTTTAATCATTCAACATGTTCTCTATATGAAATTGTACTTGCAAATCAAATTTTAGATTTTTTAGATTTTTTTTTTACTATTTAGTATTTATTTAGATTTATAAGGTAGAAAATTACTTGATCTCACATTTGTGGACCATAAAAAAACAATGATTTTTTACTTATCTAAAAAAACAATAATTTTTTACTTATTTAAAAAAATTAGTAAAACAATTCTAATAATCTGCAAGTACATTTTCAAATAGAGATCATAATGAACGGTTTGAATCGACTGTTGGACTTCAAAAACAAAAAAATGATCTATAGTGTGAACCAATCTGCGTCATGCATTATACCATAGCCTCAATCTTCTTTTATTAGGCACGAAGTATAGTAAAAGTATCACAGTTCTTACTAAGACCCCTAAAAACAAACAAACTTTTATCTGTACTTTCTAAAAAAATTTGGTTAACCAAACTAAAAAGAAAAATGTTGACATGAAATATTTGAAATTTCATAGGATTATTGTTTTTATTTGACTAAAGTAAACGGTGCATATAGTTGTTGACAATAGTAATTTATTTTTTGTTTTTTTAACTTAAGCAAAATAAAATATTAATTGTTTATAAAATAAATTTTTTCTATGAAGGTAAATTAATGCAAACAAAATAAAATAGAAAATGTAAAAGTTAAACTTAAACATTTTATTTGTCTTTTTCTATTTATTAAGCTTTTTTATTATTTTATGGAATATTCTATTTAATTTTAAATTAGATAAATATTAAGTTATAAGTAATACACAATAAATATGATTGGTAAATTTAATTGTTATGAGTGTTGGAGTGGATTATTGACAAATTTAGTACAAAAACGCACTTCTGTAAAAAAAAATCAAGTTTCCAATCCAATTTGACCAATTCTGACCAATTCATCCGATTCCCATTCTACAGTCAAATGACTGATTCGAATTTTCTGAACCATATATAGTTGTACATACTCTTTATTCAATGAAATTGTCAGGACCAAAAGCCTCTGACCTTTAAAAAAAAAAGAGAATCGTCTCGAACTCTCTTTGGTAGAGAGCTGTCAAATGCACTTGGTATATATTTTAAAGAATTGTTTACTATCTTTTTAGATAGGTAGAAAAAAAAATTACCAAGAATATTATGAAGTGAATTTCTACCAATTTAGAAAAATAGTAAAAAGTTTTAAAAAAAATGTAAAATTTGGTTTCAATGTAAATTTTCATATAGAGATCATGTTGAGCGGTTCCTATCAACCATTTGGAATTTAAATTTGGAGATCTTGAGCCATAGTACAGACCTATGTGTGTTATGCATAGTACCACAACCTCACTCGTAGATATAATATTACAATACATTAATATGTAATCATGATACCAGTCTGATACCAGCATAGTCTCGTAATCTCGTTTCATTGGAAATCGGTGAGTATTACTAGTGGCGGAGCCACATAGGCTCAAGAGAAGGACACTTGCATGCCTTTGACCTAAAATAATTTCCATAATTTGTTTTTCTTTTAACTTTTATTTAAAAAATTTATAAAAATATTCATATATTTAAAATAATTATACAATTATATTTACTCTAAAATTTTTGACTCATCATATTTTATTTCCCATTTCCGCCCTATACACTTTCATCAAAAACAAAAAAAAATACAATCCAATAATCTCCCGAAGTTGGCTTACACGCAACCAACAAGTCTGATAAATCTTTCCGAGATGGAGACATGACAGCTGTCCATCTATTTGAATTAATCTCCTAAAGTGCATCCATCTGGGCTCACTGGCTCTGATTCAATATGGGCCCTGATTTGGGCTGACAACTCTTTGTTGGGCTGGACCTCTTTTGTTGTAGATTGAAGAGTGAAGAGGGAATTGTTCCCTTCTCTACTATTTCCGTTGCCAGTTGTCATTTCTTTTGTAGAGTCAATATTGAATTTTTCCCGTCTCTATTATGCTATAAATCAAGCAAGGAGCTTAAACAATGTCACATTTTATCTATATTATTTAGGAGAATAGTCAAATTTAAATATCACAGCTCTTCCTAGAACTCCTAAAATCAAACAAACTTTTAACTACTTACTGAAAAAAAATTGGTACCGAAGATAAGAAGAAGAAACTTGACATGAAATATTTGAAATTTCATTGAAAAGTAAGGATTTCATTAAGGCACATCATAATTAGCAAAAAATAATATAATAATTGATAGGACTTTGAAAGAAAATGGTTCAGTTGGGCAAATAACCTCAGAAAATTTTATTAAAATGCGACCATAAAAAATAAATAAAAATAAAAGGTAAAGTTGCAATGACATCCACACATGCAACTTAACAAGCATAAATACTTTCGTCATAATATTTTAACCAAATTTGTCCCATATAAAACCAAATTTGTCCCATAAAATATCAAACCAAATTTGTCCCATATAAAAATCAACAAGCAGTCTTATCATACAAATATCCACATAAATAAACTCACAATACACACATATAAAATGCACACCGCATAAAGTGACTAGCACCAGTTGATAAACTCAAAACAATATTAAACATACAACACACACAAAAAGGTACCACATACAAATAAATAGGACATAGGAAGTGACAAAAATATTAGAATTATGTAAATAGAACACAAACACAAGCCACTCCCATGAAGCTCCCTTCCCTCCCTTAGTTTTATTAATTTCAGAAAAAAATATACAGAGTATTTTCAGATGATCAAATTATGAGCAGCACACCTTCATATGTCCTCTTTATCAAAACATAGAAAGTCATACAAGATATAGAAAGTAATATTCACTCTAACAAAAAAAGTACCAGATACAAATAAATAAGACAGAGACTTAAAAAAGATGGATACAACAAATTTCTTCTACTGATAATCAAAGGAGAATCATTTTTTGCTTTTCTTTTTTGTCTTTTTTTGTTCTTTTTTTTATTTTTTTATTTTTTTTTGTTGTGGTTTTTTTTGTTTTTTTGTTTTTTTTGTGGATGAGGTGGTATGGGGGATTGGAAAATTGGAGATATGGAGAGAGCATAGAAGAAACTCGAGAGAGTGAGCCTAATACAAAAGCTACCTTGCTTCTGCAAAAGAAATAGAGTTGAGAAAAAAAGATTAGCATTTTATAGCATTAGCATAGCAGAGAAAATTTATGGCTATCAGATTGAAAATATATAAATATTGCAATGCCAGCACTAATTACTAACAACATAAATGTACCATGGTGTTTGTGAAAATAGATATATATTTAAATATGTAAACGTTAATTTACTGAATACAAGTTGCAAGTTCGGAACAAACACATTGAGACTTAAAATAAAGGCCAAGGAAGAATAAGCACGGTATACCAACAAATTACAAATCAGAGTATGAGAAAGGAAAAAGGAAAAGAGGTATGGTACAATGGTACCGTTCATGAGTGCAAAACCATACTAGCAGTCCAGCACAAAACCAGACCAGCAGGAAGGATGCCTTGTCTCCTCTGTTAGTTATAGCTTTTGCCAAAATATGGGCAATTATGCTTCTTAATGTCAAGTGCCATGGTCGTACCAATAAGGTTTTTTTTTATGAGATTATTGATTTTCCAGTCACAAAAAAACAACAGGAATCTATTTAAAATGGTTTGGCGAACCAAAAGGATAGAGGGCGCTAAAAACATTTATTTTAGATAATGATGCCTTCCCTCTAAGGACTGATCAAAATGACGTATCCATCAATAAATAGAAGACATAAAATTAAAAATACAAGTGGTTTATTGTGGGGTCTCAAAAGTAGCTTACCTTCTGTTGGAAATGTTACAATGGTATATCCTTCGTCGAACCGGACCTGGAAATTAGGGCCACCCTTCTTGAACTTCTCCGTCAGAGTTGAACAATCTTTAATTTTCATCTCACGAAGATTCCTTGGAAGTTCTTCCAATTCACATATAAGGTTTGGACAGTTATGTAGTTCCAGATACTGGACAGATGCAAGATTTTTTAAGTTCTTCGGCAGATGGGTAGTTTTGCAACTATAAAAGTTCAAATCTTTTAGAGAGGTAAGAGATTGAAAAACCTCATCATCTGAGGAATCTCCTTGAAAGTCAAAAATTGCCAAAATATCTATTGAGGAAATAGTTTCATTTGATAGTATCAACTTCAATAGTTTCAAGTCATCAACAAAAACATGTTCAAGTGCAAATCTGTACTTGTCCATGGGAGATGAGAGGTTGATCGCAGGGCAGTGTACTACCACCAGACGATGAAGTGCAGTTAATGAATTCAATCCCTCCAAATGACCATCCCATCCCATTAAAACCAGCTCCTTGAGAAGAGACATGCTACCAACATCAAGGGCACGAATAACATCTGAGACATTACGGGCATGAATAACATCAGCAGTTGAGCAAAAAATAATTTTTAGTATCTCCAAGGAGGAAGGCAAAGAAACATCTGATATGTTCAAATTGGGGCAGCTAGCTAATTCAAGCTCTATCAAAGAGGTCAAGGCTCCAATACCTCCTAAGGAACTGAGCATATAGCATCCTTCAATGGTAAGATAATTGAGGTGCTTCAATGAACAAAGGACTTCAGGAAGAGAGGTTATTGTCTGAATAAAAGATAGTTCCAGTTCAGAAAGGGAAACAAGGCATTGTATGCAGGTGGATAATGCATCATCTGTAATGCTACAATATGATATCTTAAGGTAAGTGAGTGAAGACGGTAAAACCAACTTGGACTCTTCATTTTTATAGAACATTGTTTCCACGTGGCAATGCATGCATATAACCCAGGCATCCAAAAGCTGCTCACGAGAATAATCTTCCTTCCAAGGGTCAAATGTCAATATCTCTTCCCACTCATCCAAAAGCAGATCTGGAGAATCATCAAATGCACCTTCCAATCTGTGTTTCACGAACAGAAAAAAATGCTTCACATTTGACACAAAATTTCCGTGTAATAGTACACCCCCTGGTTTCAGGTACCCTACTATTTGCTTCACAACCTCATGTTTGGATTGGTTTCTTTCTTCCTTCATCAACAAATCATCCTCAGAGAAATAATTAACCTGAGGGATATTGCTGATCTCTAAATAAGTGAGATTTGGTGGAAGGTAGGCATTTTATTAAGGTTCTTAAGCCCCCGTAGTACAAGTATTTCACAATTGGGAAGTGATTCATGAATGGATGAGATTTCTTTTACATTATCACAATCCATTATTGCTAGCGACGTGAGATGCTTTAGTGAATTCTGATTTTCTAGCCAATTTGGAATTCTATCTCCTCCAAATCCTTTAAGTGTCAGACCACTTATACGAGAATGAGGTTGTAATGCATCCAATAATTCAACATGTGGAGTAGAGAGACATGTAGCATTATTAGTGTCTCTTTCATCAGAGTTCCACTCAAATTCTAGTGTCGTGAGATGCATTTTATTTTGCATATTGGCCTTTATAGCATCCTCTGTACTTTCTACATTCTCAAGACCTGCAATGCACATTTCACCTCGAAGCTGATTTAAATTTTCTAGTTGGTGCAATTCATACCCACATTCCTTCCTTACAACGAAATGATTAAGCTCTTGGAGGGACGTCAGCCTTCCAACATGAGAAATATGGGACATCGTCTCCCTACTTGCATTAAACCACCTCAAGCTAATGAGTTTACAAAAATCCTTGGGTAGGGATTCACAATTTGACACGTCAAGATATTGGAGGTGGTAAAGTTTGCAAATGGAATCAGGAAACTTCTTAAGAGCCTCATAGCCCATAATACTGAGGTAACGGAGATGTTTTAAATTGCCAATAGAGTCTGGCAAATCATCAAAACATTTGGAAAGATGTAACACCCGTAGTCTTTCCATGTGTTTCAATATCTCTTGCAATACATTCTTTGGGACAACACTGTCAGGTTCCACCCAAAAAGTGCGTATATTGTTCATGAGGCATAATTTTTCTTTTAGTTCGTTTATCTTGCTTGAGGGCAAACAGATGTGGCGAATGTTCTCACTTCTAGATAACTTGTTGCTTATGTGGGAAGAAACTTCTCTGCAATTAGTTGAGTTGATAAAATCATCACCTTGAACCCGCTCTGCAAGATCATGAAACAGGTCATGAAGTTGGTACCGTTTTTTCTCTTTAACTTCAACTTCTTCAATAAAAAACCTCGATACGAGCTCATGCAAGTAATTTTCACCGATATCCTCCAACCTTTCTTCCTTATATCTTGGCCTTGTAAAACCTTCTGCCATCCACAAATTAATTAATAAACCTTTTGAGAACCAGTAACCTTTTGAAAATAAGCCCCAGATGGCAAAACAACGTTGGAGATCCAGAGGCAGCTGCTGATAGCTCCATATCCTTGCTTTCATGTTATCTCCCAACCAATCTTTTTCTGCAACTTCCTCCCAATACCTTAGGTTTTTTCCACTCAACTGTTGACCCACTAGCTTTGCCGCACCAGGGTCTCCTTTTAGCTTAATAGCTATTTTTCGACCTATTTTTACGAATTCCTCTTTCTGTAAATGAGAATTGCTACGCCAAGCATAGTGCATAAAGAGTTCAAATAATTGATCCTCCTCTATCTCCTCTAAATAATAGGTCTTTACTTCCGTAACAATGGGAAGGTTGGCCTTCTCTGCAACCTTTTTGGATTGAGTTGTAAGTAGAATACTGCTCCCTGGTAAGCAACTACTTAAGCAACTAATGAAATTCTCCCATTGTTCAACAAAATCCTCAGTATCACTCCAAAAATCATCTAACACAAGTAGAAGTTTCTTAGACCCTAACATGGTTCTTATTTTTGTTAAAAGAGATTCAAGAGATGAAGATGGATAATCATTACTAGCACATTCTTTTGCCTTTATGATTTCTATCATATTCTTAATCACATCAGTTGCCTTAAATTTGCGACGGGTATGCACCCATACAGGAATATCAAAATGATTTTGTCCATCCATATGTTGATATACATACTGGGAAAGTGCAGTTTTCCCGACACCAGAACGACCCGTAATGGCAATTATAGGGATAGCTGGCCTAGTGCTTGGTCCAGGCTCTGAATTTGATGGTTTTTTCGTGAGTATGCTGACTATGTTTTCTTTATCTATCTCACGACCGAAAACTCTGACAGGAGGCTCTGAGATTGTTTCCCTATCAGAGTCACTACCAGCAGTTTCTTGGACCTCTAACAAATCACGAAATTCGTTGGCCTCGTTTGCAATTTCTATGAGTTTGTTTATACAACCCTTTAGCATGATCTTTTGATGGGAGAAAATAGATAAGCTATCTTTTAACTTATCAGAAGCAATCTTAAGAGGACGGGGTACAAATTGGGATGGTAAACTAATTCGGGTTCCCCTCTGGTTTTTCCCCTTTTGTTCTAGTGTTTTTCTATCATCCTTTACCTTTTGTTTAAGCAGTTCATACTCAACTAGGTCGATTGCTTCCTCAGCCTCATAGTATGCACCCTTGAGCCTTTTGAGCCACTCCACTAGCTTTTCCTTGTTGGGGCTCTTTTCCGCTTTCTCAATCGCCAGAGAGAGGCGAGGAAGTACTGTGGCCTGAAGTATCTTCATTTTTCCGTCGATGCCGGTGCCGAGATGGTGCTGTGCTTTGTCGAATAGTGTTTTGAACAAGGGGGACGCCAACCACCCTAAGGGGGTGAGAACAACCGCCTCAGCCATGGTTCTCTTCACGAGTTAAGTTGGATCACTTAATTTTTACACATGTTTTGGAGAGAGTTGAAGAAATTTCAGAAAAGTGGAAAAAAAAATGGTATGAGATGAGAAGATAATGTGGGAAAAATTGTGGGTGGTGGGTAGAGGTCAAGGCACACCTCTCCCTAGAAATTGATCAACTGTTGAAGATTCAACAGATGCATGCTGCTCTAGATAATGTAAGCTCTCCAAGTAGGACTGTAGCGTGTAGGACGGAATATTACTAACCACCTACTTTGGAGCCCACACAGCCACACGCTTGGGGAATATATATGCTCATTAAGGGTGAAATTGCCTATATATACAAGAAAAGAACTATGTATATGTTCTTTGTTCGTTTCACTTTGTTCCCGGATCGGGCCTATGTACATTTGTAACCCAAATTGCTAGAATATGCAATTTGGGCCGGAGTCAGTTGTCTTTTGAGTTCCGTCGCTGTTTAATTGGGCTCTGATTTGGGTTGGGCCTATTCTTTGTAGATTAACACTGAATTATTAATTCCTACTTTGCATAGTCAGTTTCATATCAGAAAAATGATTTGAGAGCATCGGACCTACTCTGGTTTGATGAGTTTAATCACCCTGATTTGCTTTAAGATTCGTGCGGAAAGCTTTAAACTCCGTGCGTGTCTGTTTTAATTTCCGTGCGCACTAATCTTAAATTAGATCGAACGGTCATCATGCGTGTTGAACCTAAAAGTAGGTCCGATGGGCATCGGACCTACTCCGAGGCCCTAACATTGTGCATGTTATTTTTTAATTTATTTTCGATTAGTTTTTGGTTGAACTTTTTGATAATGTAAGTAGCAGTGTATTTAATGTAAATATATAAAGTAAATAAAGATAAGGAGGGTACAAATGCCTTCATTTTTTGTGTCACCATTATGTCTCTATTTTTGAAACTACAATAATTTAAAATTTAAAACTTAAATTTCAAAATAAAACTGTTAGATATGATCTATATTATTTTCTCTATACACATGTAAAAGATCATGATATTTCGACTTTGTTTTTTATTAGTATCAAGAGCTTGCAAAAATACACCGATGTGAATAAATTCTGAACGTTGGTTTTTCAACTTATTGATAAATGTTACAATATAAGTGTCAATTTCACTTATATTGTTCAATGGGCTACAATCAATCTATTCAATTTAATAATAACTTAATAACAATGTCTAACAACAAGATTATAACAATACACGAACAAACTTTCTTGTCAGAATAATGAGTTTGAGGCTAGACTAAAATGATTTAGCAAGATAGGATCAAGCTCAAAATTTTGGATTTTAATTTAATCTCTTTTTAAGCAAGAGTAGGTTTTCAAATTGTTGAACATGCAGCACCTGTGTTAATAAATTTGAGGCACATGAATGATTTTATGGCTAGCAAATTTGAGGCCTAGCTATATATAGTCATTTAATTAACACCGGTTAATTGATAAAAATTGGTGTTAAAATTATTTCTAACACCGGTTATTTAATAAAAATCGATTTAAAACTATTTTAATTTCACATCAGTTTTTAACCAAAATAATCGGTGTTAAAATTAGTTTTAACACTGGTTATTTAATTAAAAACCGGTGTTAAAAATATTTGTAACATCGGCTATTTAATAATAAAAAAAACTGGTGTTAAAATTATTTTTAACACCGGTTTGTAACCGGTTATAAAAAGTTCATATTTTCAGCAATCTTTCTTTAGCAGCGGTAGGGCTGGGCAAAATTGCTCGAACTCGTAACTCGCTCATTAACAGCTCGCTTTAACTCGCTCATTTACAACTCGAGTTGGCTGACTCGTTTAATAAATAAGCTGAGTTTGGCTGACCCCAACTCGCTCATTTATAACTCGAGTTACATAAAGTTACACAGTTTTGGAACACAAAAAATCCCAAAATAACCAAAACCAAACCCAAACTCGGCTCAAACTGGGCTCAAACTCGGCTCAAACTCAGCTCAAACTCATTTATAACTTGTGTTGTATTGATTTAATGATAACGATAAATTATATATACATTTGATCTTGATTTTATCATAAAACAACCTCAAATATCTTGTGTTTAGAATATAAAATGATTAAAATACACCTGGAATCGAGTTACTGCGGTTATTTGGCTTTTCAATGCAGGAAATGATGCAAATTGGTGAAAATACCTCTCAGTGCGGATCATTGACACGCACTGCGGACCAGTCCAGACGCACTAGGGACTTAGCCGCATTTCCAACCTCTCAGCCCTGCGCAGGATTTTTCCCGAGCCTAATGCGGACGCACTGAGAGCCGCACTGAGGGCCGCACTCAATACTTAGCCAATTTCAGAAACTTCAAAACACAGAATCCAACCGCAGTGCGGGTCATCCATACGCAGTTCCACCCGCACTCATGTGAATTCGCAGAAAATCCAGGAAAGTTAAATAAGGAAATTTAGACCCACTGCGGGTGAGACCACCCGCAGTGCGGATGGACATGACCCGCAGTCAGCCAGAATTACCCAATTTCAACACGGATTCTATTTTTGGCACTCCAAGGACACGATTTAAGAAGACAAAAATAGACATACTTGCCAGGAAAGAAATGTAAAAAGAGCACCCACTAACTCCACATTCTAGCCTCTAAATTGGGCATGATCTCTTGCTTTAAAAAGGGGGCTCATTTCCATTCAAGAAAAAAAACACATCTCATTCTCTCTTTACACAAATTCTTAGCCATAATTTCTGAAGGAGGTAAAGCTTTCAAGCAAGGAGAAGAAGGATTTCCTGAGCAAGATTCGGCAAGATAGAGGTTCTAGATTCAAAGGGTGTAATTATTCTTTATATCATTTCCTTTTATTCTTTGCCAAACTTTGCGATGTTTCCCTCCAAGAGGGAGTAGTTCTCTCTCTAGGGGTTTAGGTCAATATGCATGAACTTGTTTAATTCTATTTTATTCGATTATTTGCTTTTATTATGATTGTTTTATCGGATTTGATTGTTAATTTCTGTGATTTAAATAATTTGTGTTAAATACATAATTAGTACTTGAATTGTAGCATCTCGTTTTGGTTTCAAAAGAACCAAAATTGACTAGGATCAATAGGATAGTACCAAATTATGAATGCAAATACCTTAGGTTTAGATTAAGATTCTAACCAATTTAATCTAAGCCGGAACTATAGAAATTAAGGTTAGGGATTTGGTGAAGAACCTAACCGTGAAGTCAAACCCTAATTAGGACATCTCAAATCGAATCGGATATTGGTGTCATGGACTTAATTGTGAAATACCAATATTTGAGGAGAGGAGAGACTAACAAGAGCTTATGGTCGAGGTAGCTAGGATGAAGGACTTAAACGTGAAATCCGAATTACTTAGACACGTTATTAATTCATGAAAGTGACCCTTAATGACATATTAGGTTAGAAACCTCATCAAATCAAACATGAATTTAAGCAAATACCGAATAAATAGAGTTAACAAGGGATTGTAGACCAAAGACCCCTAGATTCTCTTAACCTTGAAAACAAACCGACTTGTCTTTCTTTTACTTTTACTTTTAATTGTTTAAAAACTCCTTCCTTCGGGTATTGAACCCAACCTTAGGATTTTTTAGTACAAACCCCCCCAAATTTACTTTATTGCACTTTACTTCCTTTCTTTTCTGAAATTTATCATCTAAAGTTGAAAATTAAGTATTTATCTTACTCCTTGTGGTTCGATACCCGATAATATACTACACGGTAGGATTGTATACTTGCAATCTAAATCGAAAGTGTATTTGAGGATAAAGCTTTTTATATATACCCTTTGGACGTATCATTTAACTAGTTAAACGAGTTGTGAGTCAACTCGAGTTGATAACGAGCTGAGTTCGAGTTGGCTCTACAACTCGTTATTACCATCCCAACTCGAGTTGACTCGCTCATTTATTTAATGAGCTGAGTTCGAGTTGGGAGTAACTCGCTCAAACTCGACTCATTTACAGCCCTAAGCAGCGGTATAGGACAGGTGGTAAATGTCAATTTTAATAGCTGATAAATATGATTTCTATAGTAGTGACCAAATAATGGAAGAAGATAGCTTGGTTTTAAGGAGAATTCAGAAGGCACATCTTCTGAATTCCAATATAGATATAATGGTTGGTATGTATATTAATTATATAGATATAATGGTTGGTATGTATTCGCATTGTACCCGCAGCAACAATAGAAGAAGGTTGTTCCACGGTCCCCACTAATTAGAGAAAGGTTGTACTATGGTTCCCTTTTTCAGTCTCCACACTCGTCTCCACAGCAACCTTCATAGGTATAAATACTTGTAACATTAAATATTAATACTTGCAAATTAAGATATAAATACTTGCATGCGTAACTTGATATGATCATTCTCTTTTTCAGTCCCTTAATCGTTTCCGCGTCAATCTTCCTCTAATGAAGTAGTAGGGATCCCGTATCCCCCCATCAACATTCCCTAATAGTCTTCGCGTCAACCTTCATCTAAAAAAAATAATTGATCTTATAGGTATAAATACTTACAATACTTGATATTAATACTTTCATATGTAATCCAGTGTCATATGTAAAAAAATATTTGCAAGTATAGGTATAAATACTTGCGTGACGATGAGTCTGAAAGTACGTCATCGTGGATCTCATTTGAAAGAGAAAATTACGTAGAAGATGTTCGTGGTTTTAGATTCGCAAAATTCTTCACAGATTGTCAGAAATATGGCAGTTAAGGTGCAGGTACAATGCGGGTACTGGAGTGCGGGTACTCATATCAGCTTCCTAATTATAATGGTTGATAATGATATAAAAAGGTTGATAGTGAAATAAAATGGTTGGAATGGAAAAATTAAAAATAAATTAGAACAACATTTACATATATGTCACGTGTCATTTATGATTAAATTGGCATGATTTTTTGTAAATAAGTTGCTAAACTACACTCATCTCAACTCAATTGATTAATTTTTTTTTAACTATTTCAATAACAAATTGGTAAGAGAAAAATATTTATCATTTCATCATATATATTTGGTGGATTACATCATTATACAAATCCCAACCTTTGAGGGCCATAATTGAAACAACTATTTCTATGGGGATCAAAATAGAAAAATGCTTAGATAGGACCATTTATGTGATTATACTTCTATAACATAATAAAACCAATTATAAATAAAATGTAGCTAGCAACTATTGTTGTGAAAATAAGCAAACAATACAAGTCAGCCATGTGACCATGCCGGTCAAAGCTCTTGTCTTTATTCATGCAAATATCAATCACCATCTCTCCTCTCTCTTATTTTTCATTTTTTTTTCCTATTTTCATTTGATGAACCTTCAAATACAGTACTACCGTCCATGTGTCAACTTAAGAGGTTGTAAAATTGAAAGATGTAAACAGTAAACAGGATAATAAATGCAAGAGGAGAAGAGAGATAGAAAGTTAAAAGAAAGAAACCCACGAATTAAAAGCAAAAGGATGATGGACATGACTACATATTAACGATAATTTCTTATGGCTGAACTTGGTCCATTACACACAATCCATTTTCATTTTACATGGAATTAGAAATTTACTATATCAGAGAATAAATGTAAGAAAAAATAATATTCAACAAGATATATTATAAATTGAGGCATATTTATTGCTTTAATTAGGCAAATGCTCCATCCAACAAACTCTTTAGATAGTGGTAAAATCATATTTTTCGGATGCGCATGCAATCAGATATTAAACAGATACGAATACGGATTAGATCGGATATTTATAAAAACTAATAAAGTTCATAATATTTAATAACATATTTTTTTTCATAATATATATATTACATTCTATGGTATATATCTACTATTCGGATATGGTCAATTAAAATTTGAAACCACATCTATATCTGTATGAATATTTGAATATTAGATATTCATCTATATTTAATTTTCAAATACAGGTCAGGTATTATCCGCTATGTTTTCATCTCTAATAACAATGTAACTGCGAGAAGATAACGTGTTTGTTCACAATAATAAAATAAAAGTCTATTAGTGTATCTTCTCATGTTTAAGTTAACAAAATAATAATGGTATAAATTTGTTGACCAACTCCAAATATCCTTAGAAATAATAAAGATAGCCGACCAAATATCTCTTGATTATAATATATGCAAGCATTTCATTCATATCCTATATATAATGCATGTTCAATTGTAAAAGACATGTAAATCTTTAATGTATCTATAGTCTTCTAGATTACTTAATTTTATAAATATTTATATCTCAAGTAGAACTAGGATGTTTCTAAGTTCACCAACCTTCTTTGTGAACTCAACCGTAAAACCTATCGAATTGATTTTAAATAACGAATTTGAATCATTGAAACCCATCTATCTTAAGAGTGATGCATCTACATGCAAAAAGTTTAAATTAATGAATTGATTTTGTATAGAGTTAAGTGGTCAAAAAACTTTCAAAAAATAAATGTATTAAAATTAATTTATAAACCTTCTAATTTTGACCACTTGACTTTATACTAAATGGGTTTTACCCGTTCGGATTTGTCATTTAAAGTCAATTAGATAGATTTTAGAGTTGAGTTCACGAAGAAAATTAGTGAACTTAAGAGCACCCTTGTTATACTTATATCTCAATACATATTATGTTACACAATTGTAAAAAATACTAGTTGGGTGTGGTTTGCACCTTTTCAATGTATATTATGTGTCAAGATAGTATATTCAATCAAATCAGCATGCTAATATTCATTGGAACTAAAGTTATTATTTTTTAAATTTAAGTAGAAGTAGAAGTGCAAAATATATATTAAAAGAAATCTTAGGAACATTTACTTATTATATAAACCGGGTGTACCAAAATAATTTGAACCTTAAACTGCTTCCACCTATGTCTATTGTCTAATCAATCTAAACATTGGCCAGGCCAGGTTCAAGGGCCCCACAATGTTCCACGTGTCAGTGTTGTAATGGCAATGATTTCCTGTCAGGTGGGTCCATACATGGTAGGATCCATACCCACTCCCAGGCTCTTGCACTGGGAAGACATCACATGTTTTTTTAGGAAGAGAATGTTACATAGTATAGTTATCTTATTTTTTGTGACGACATCCATGTAACTTTTTGTATGATGTATATATTTTTTATTGTAATAAATTGTATACTTTGGAATTTATAACCATGTATATAATACTGGTAATTTGATTCTACATTACGCTATGTGCATCAAGACATTGGCATAGAAGCAAAATGTACTGTCAAATTACAGGATTCACTGTTCTAGTTCCTCTGCATTCGTTCTTATGTGTCTTATTATTTAGCGAATTATACCATTTATAAATTCAATCTTTAAAGGAGATGCATTTTATAGATTTAGTGAGGGACAAAGCAAGGCATTTGATAAAAAATTAATATTCAGCATATTATATTTTAGAACAAAACATACTTGTTGTTTTAATTAAGCAAATATTTCATTAACGGAGAACAAACTATATAATTTTATTAAAAATATTGAAATTACACATGAAATTTATAACTCTTCTGAACCATAAGTAGGACCTAGCTATCCATCAACCTCTTTTAAATGTGTCCCTAGATTCAGCATGAAAAAAATTAAATATCAAATAGATAAAAATGTGTACTAGTAGTAGAAACATTTAGTATGTATGTTTTTTTTAAGGGGGGCAAAGAGAATAATTTGGGTTTGATGGGTTCTGTATTCATTCAATCTGTTTTAGGATCGGTGCGCGCTGCTCCGATATTAGTGTGTTTCCACTAAAATATTCTCATGTATGAATTCTAAAGCGGATTGGACGGATGCGGAATCCATCGGACCAAATTGTTCGTGGGGCAAAAGCATTAGCATGTGAAAAAGATTAGATGACCCGCTACACATTTGGATAGAGAAAACTAAAGGCAGAGAAGTAGAAGAAAGAAATGGCCAGGCTAGCACCGGCGGAGCATGATTGAGTGTGGGTCCCACCGCCTCCCTGGCATCCCACATGGGACGCGCACTACCATGCTTCTCTCTCTCTCCTCTCTCTCATCTCTCTCTCTTATTTATGCTCACCAAAATCCACCCACTCCAAATGACAAATGACATGCATAAAAATAATATACTATCAAAATTATTATTTCAAAATTAATTGTAATTCAACGAAAGATAAATTTAAGAGCAGAGAAAATTTTCTTTAAACCAAAATTTTTGCAATTTTTCTACTTTGATCCTCGAAAAATTCGAGTCCGTATCATCTATCTCAAATTTTGACTTTGAAATTCAAACCGTCCAATCAAAATTCGGACTAATTCATCACAAGTTACGAGATTTCTTTAATATTTATGTCAATGTAAATTAGATAGTCTGAATCTTTTCTGCAGTTACTCAAAATTTGAAGCGAATTTTGAGGAGCCACATTGAACCAGAAAAATAGATAAATGTCTACCTCTGAATTTTAAAAACCGAGTATAAGTTTATATATAATCAGATTGTTACTTATTTCTGTAAAAAAATTTACTTGCTCATGGACAATCCACAGTCTAAATTATTAATTCACAGCAGTCTACTATCTGCCAGTAAATTTTTTTACCTATTTTTACTTCTGATAAAAATACTGACTACACCCTTAATGCGAATTCAAGTGCATTGAAAAGCTTATGAAATTTTATGAGAAGCATGTTATAGGTCAATAGAAAAATATGTCAGCACCAAACTTAGTCCTACTTAAAAGAATTAATGTCTGCTGCGATGACTTGTTCATAAATAAAAAAAGGGGATTTTGAAAAGTTAGGTGTTGTTTGCCTTGTTGGATGCAAATTTCAAATCTAAAAAATGTACATTAATTTTTTATGAGGAGGACCACATGAAATTTTAAGAGAAGTAGGGGTTTTGTGAAAGTTTACCAAATAGTGTTTTGCTGGAACCAGAGAGGTGATGTAACTCAGGTGCAAATGAAGTTGACATTACAGAATTTATTTAAGAATAATATTTATTATTTAATAATTAAGCATTAATTATCTTATCTTTTTTATCTTGACTTTTATGAGGTACCATTTTGAAAAAAAATAAACGGTCGGTTGGGAAAAATTAATTAACTAAAGAAATACTATGATACCAATTTTTATTTTATTTTTATGATATAAGAGTACCAAGTTTATCTCTTCTCTTATATTAAGCACGTAAGTGTCCTGATCTGCCAACAGCTGTGATTTAATTCGCTGGATTTTAAACGGTTAAGATAAAAAATTAATTTATTGATGTTATTGTGTTGAAGTCTGAATTTTGTTCTCTGAACACTCGCTACACTGATTTTCTCCTTACAATTTCTTCATATGAATGTTGTCATAAAAGCAATTAATTGATAACATTTCTTTCTTTCTTTTTATGTTATTGATGACAACAAATAAAAAAATAATTAACATGTTTACTCACTAAAATATTGATTACCTTCCTATTTAACGGAGAGGTAAAGACAAAATAGTTCATTTCATTGCAGAAGAAAGTAAAAATTATAAAAAGGCAAATATCGTTAAAGTTGAAAATATTTAATCTGATTTGCTTCTTATTTTATGTGTGAATTTTAAACCCGTAGCAAAGCACGGGCAAAATACTAATAATTATTTATATATATAGACATATATGCAGTTTACAACATGTTCTTGAAAACTTTTCATGAATCACATCATCTTATTATTTATACAAAAACCTTACAAAAATTGAGTTATAATTTTTTTTTAAAAAAACAGTTTTCATGAATGATAAAATGTTATGATGATTTAGTTGTTGATGGTGATAGTGTTGATTAAGATATATATGTTGTTGGTAATATTGAAACCTAAGATATTTTATATTTTCATGTATATCTTATTTAGAAGCATCCATCACACATTCAAATCAAACCTAAGATATTTTATATTTTTATCCCTGGTAATATTGAAACGGATATAAAATAATATTCATTGAATGGTTCATTGTAAGATATTTTAAAAAGGAAGTTTAGTCAAATTTTGAAAAGTCAATAGCTGCCCCCTCATAATTTAAAATTGTTTTTGGAACCCTAAAAGTTAAAAGTTAAAATTAAAATTTCATTCATCAGAAGTATTAATCCTATATTAATTAATTCAAATTTTGTGCAGATTAAGTGTGATTCCTATATAAATGAACAAATTCCATTGAATATTAACACTATTTATATTGATAGGTTAGGTTAAGTATGAATTCTACACAAATTCAAATTTAAATATTATTCACACCTTGAGAGAATCATTAAAAATACTTTGGAACTCAATAAATATTATTCACACCAATCTCTTGTTAATATTCATATCAACATTTTGTAAATTTTATAAAAATTTACAAAAAAAAAAAAAAATTCTTTTCTGGCTAGTTGTTATTAATAAGAATCACAATTTTAATACAGATGGTAATGAATTTCATCTTTTGAAATTTCTTGAATCGGTTAAGTTTAATTGCTAATATTAATAATGTATTAATTCTAGAGAAATTGTAAGAATTTGTGGAAATGCAAACTTTCACAACTGTAAATTTATTTCTCATGTAATATTGATATTAACTATCTTGGGGTTCTTGTTTATTTTTTATTTTTTATAGAATTATATCATTATAATTTCAGCTT